>MU224432.1:2719897-2745382 GCA_018584345.1 Thuja plicata | reverse complement strand
CTCTGATTCACTGGCAGACTATTTATGGATAGTTGCTAAATTGTGTATCTTAGATTTGTATATATGAGCTTCGCTCATTGTAAAGTTTAATTCATTCAATACATATAATTTGTTCATATTCATTATAAAAAGTACATCATCTGAAAAGATTGAGGATCAAAAATTGATGCAACATACCATCTTATTCCTCAAAACTAATCTCCTAAACAAGCCATCCATGCTTATTAATGTACATCCAAAACAAAGTCAGAGAGAGTGATCCTTGCATTACTCCTACTAAAACTTCTGATAAGATCAGAAAGGCGTCAAGATTTCTTGAAAGCAGCCAACCATGGCCATATAACCCTCAATTTTTCAGGAACTGGCTCCTCATATATGCTGATGTTACTCAAAAAATAAGTGCATAAATTGATTGAAAGGCCTTGTTGATGTCACTTGCATAATAACTGCCATAATTCTGGCTTCAAACAACAACCTTTTTTATACTAAAATCAATGCAATCAGCTAATGATCACAAAAATGAGCTAAAGAACCAAACCATCTCTGCAAACAATCAAATGAGTAAGCTAAAAGTACATCATCTGAAAAGATCACAAGGATCAAAAATTGATGCAACATACAATCTTATTCCTCAAAACTAATCTCCTAAACAAGCCATCCGTGCTTATTAATGTACATCCAAAACAAAGTCAGAGAGAGGATCCTTACATTATTTCTACTAAAACTTCTGATAAGATCAGAAAGGCGTCAAGATTTCCTGAAAGCAGCCAACCATGGCCATATAACCCTCAATTTCTCAGGAACTGGCTCCTCATATATGCTGATGTTACTCAAAAAATAAGTACATAAATTGATTGAAAGGCCTCGTTGATGTTGAAGTGGTGACTAAAAGATAAAACGTGTGATCTAAAGGGTTCAAAAAAATATCATGAAGCTTGTCTGAACTCTACATCTGAAAACTCTTATAATGTCCCCTTCCTAAGCCAGACTGGTGTGGAGAGACTGTTAGCCTATTCATGAGATTCCCGTAGGCCATTGAGTGGGTTTAGGGAATCTTGGAGGTGATGACAAAAGCAGTTTCTTGTTCAAACGGGTATAAGGAGCGTAACACCCTTTTTGGGAACCTTTTCCGACACTTTCTCCTATACTTACTATTTTTAGTAAGTCAGTGATGAGCACTGACAGAGTCAATTGCTATTTTTAGAAATGTAGGTGCAGTGGGTTTCAAATTTTATCATGAGATTTGATATAGTCTAGAGTTATTAAATTAAAAAACACTAAGTTTTTTATTTATAAAATTAAATTAAATTTTTAATTTTATCATTATTTTTATTTATTTATCTAATGAAAGGACTATAGAGGCCTGCTCGTTAATGGGCCTCCAAGGGTTAACCCTCTTTCAATTGGGGCACTGAAACGGATTTGGGAACCTCCAGAGAAAGAATGGATCAAACTTGACTTTGACGGAGCCTCGAAAGGCAACCCGGAGCCTTGTGGAGCTGGTTATGTGGTTAGAGATTGGACAGGTAATTCTGGTAGGGGCTAAGAACTTGGCTAAGGAATAACAAGGCTGAAGTCCAAGATGCCCTCCTAGCAATCAAAATGGCAAAGCAGTTAAACATTAAAGAGTTTCATTTCGAGGGTGATTCACTTGTTATTGTTAGTGCAATCATGAAAGGGGGATCCAATGTCTGGTACCTCAATAAATTCATTAGAAAGATTTGTTCTTTGATTGACACCTTTGAAGGCTTTAAAGTAACACGTGCGAAGCGTGAAGGTAATGAAGTTGCAGACAAAATGTCAAACGTTGGGGTGAGTATCAAAGATCCAGGGAAAGAGGATATGATTGAAAATTTTAACAGTATTGAAGGGGAATGGCTTGATTTAGTCTCCTAGAAGTTCATCTAGATAGCAAATATCAGTTGGAAAAATCAAGTAGTATCTGTTATTGTGTAAGGGTGGTATATCCTCTACCCGCCTCACACCTGTCAAGGCCCTTTATAAATTTGAATTTGAAATACCTTTTGAAATTTCCCTCTCCATTAGCCGTTAGGGGAAACATTATGAAGAGGTGACGCATTAAACTCACTTGAAAACTTAAGTGGCAGATCGGAGTAATCTCAAAGGTAATCCTGCAGCGGAGGGAGGCATTTATCAATCAAATGCATTGGCAAACATGGCTTTCTTGGTGAGTACTTTGGTACTCATAAAGAAAGAAGAGTCTAGAACTCTTGGGGCAGATTTAGGTGATGTGGGGCAAGGAAATTGACATAAGGCAAGTGCGGAATTGACGTCATTTCCAAGTGTTTACAGAGAACAGCGACCGAAACTTGGGTTGAAATGGAAGCAAATTTTACTCTAAAGACCCCAAAGCAACAACAAACCTTCCTGGCGGAGCTTACCAGGAAAAGTTTGAAGGGTATATTCTTGCTGGACATATCACAATTCTAGCAAATACTGGACCTTCTATTGGGGGAAGAATTTATGACTATAGAGCACAGATATAGATCTTACATCGATGTGGTTTTGGCGGTGTTTGCCTGGGCATTAGAACTAGGAACAAAAGAGGAGGCATTATGGGTTATGCACTCCTGTGTGAAGCTAGAATGGATTGGGAGGATGATTCATGTTGGCATTAGCTGAGCCAGGGGTTGGATTCAGCGTAGAAGAAGGTAATCGGAGGCTGGTAGAGGGCACATTGCAAAGATTTAAGCCATTTCTTGTCTAGAGCGCAACGACTAGCAAGGAAAAGAGGAAAGAGGAGGCAAGGGATAGATGGGCATTGCTTAAAGAACATTTGTTGCAGATGAAAGAAGAAAAGAAGCAGAAATACCAAGAATGTCGGGAAGCCAGGAAGGCACAATTGGACACAAGAGGGGGGGTTTAAATCCCTGAGGGGTCCTCCAGATATGGAGCAAAGATCAAGGTCAGGAAGATGAAACCCAGTAGCCTTTGCGGCTGGGGTTTGGATGTTTTTTGTTTGTGTCCAAGGTTAGTAGGCTAGTGGCCCAAATTTGTTACAGTATGGGCAGCGTATAGAGTTTTTTGTTACTGTTTTCCTATGCTGGTGTTAATGTCAGTCTCTAATGCTACAGTTCCTCTTGGATGCCCAAATTTTGTAGTCTTATGGGCTATTCTGTATGCATTGGTTTTAGGGGTTTGATGTGGGAAGGATGTAGATCTTGTGTGATGTATGGGAAGGGCCTTGATTAATTAATGCTACATTGGGAGATTAAAAGAGGAGATGATTCTTATTGAATAAAAGAAAAAAAAACATTCCTGACAAAATAGTGAAAAGGCAAAAGAAGTGTTTTTCAAAAAAGGTAATGAAAAGGGAAAAAGGCATTTCCGAAAAAATAGCAAAAAAGCAAAAAAAAAACGACTTTTTTGAAAAAGCAAAAAAAAACTATAAAACGAGGATTAGGGCTCTCATTTGGGCATGTTGAATTTGGATTTTGATATTGCTTCTATTTTGGAGATTGCTTCATTTTTTGATTTGTGAGGACGAAAACCCTTGCAAGAGCTTATTGTATATCCGATCGGATTTGAAGACAACAGATTTGGAGAAGATTGAGGAGGGTTTACTTCTATTTGCCAATTATATCTTCTCCCTAGCTGGCCGTACCATTTCCAGCCAATCGAACCACTTCTTAAAGGGCCACGTGAGGTTTTGGGGGGCAGTTGTTGGGTTTTGTAAAAGCTGGAATCTGCATTTATTGGAGTGTTTTGCTGATGTTTGTCATTTCCAAACCCAGCCCCGTCCAATTTGGAAGCATTTTGGCACCTTCAAAATATGTTCCACAGTGTTTAGGGGACGGCAGTATATAAAGGGAATGTTGGATATTCCATCATTTACACTCATATGGTTGTTTTGGTTGTTTGTTTGTATTTTGTTATTATTTGTTTTGGGTTTGTTATTGTTTGTTAGCTTATTTAAGCTAATTGTTGCACCCATGAATACACAGTTGCTTATTGCTTTGATGTATAAATATATCTCATAATGTAAATCAAAGTATTCAATTGCTCTATCAAATTTAATATGGTATCAGAGCTTTATCGTTTTTGTGCCTATTTCATGCGCCTATAATGAGTTGATTCTTTCATCATTATAGTTATCTTTTGCACCAATTATTTTGCGATGAGGGAATATTGGAATATTGAGTGTCGTAAATATTGTAGCACATCTTTCCTTCAATGGCGATCTGATAAAAATTAATTATCAAAGCAGAGAAATAAGGAGTCTTCTTTGGGTTGTTCTTTCTCTCCTTGGCTGTTGGTTGTTTGGCTCATGCATCCTTTTGCTTGGAACCTCTGATATTGGCTCAATTTGCAAAACCGTGGCCAGGAGTTGTCCTATTTGTTTTTGTATTTCGTTCAAAATTTGAGATCTGTTTTTTGGTAGAAGCGGCGGATCACATTGCTATTCCTGCCAAGCTCGTTTGAAAGCTTCATTCCATTGTCTAACCTACGATAGATTTGGTGATCAGTTGTTGTGGGCATTGTGTGGCAGCACAATTTGATCTGGGCTCTATCATGTTTTCAAACTCTAAGTTTGTGGATCTGTGGTTCTCGTTTTGCATATATATTTGGTTGCGTGGAGCTCTTTGCTAACATGTGCCTTGTATTGTGCCTCTTCTCCCTATGTGGTTTCCTTTTCGGTGCATGGTTCCCAAGCTTAGAAGTCATGGTGACCGTTCTGTGGTCAGTGGAAGGCTCTTGCATGTGTGCATCCTGGATGACTCGAAGCTAATCAGAGGTCTTCCCCAGTGTGTGGGATGTGTGACTTATGAATTTTGTCGTAGATTGTGGACTCAAGACCCAAAGCCTAGCTAGCTAACACTAGCAACAATCTTTTCATTTTTGTGTGCTCAAGGTTTGTGGTGACCTGGCTAGGAGGAAGCCTAGCGCTCCCAATTTTCGGCACGAAGCAAGCTTGTAGGATTTATCCATCGACAATTTTGTACATTGAATCGGTGAATGGCTTCTCACCTACGTGACTAAAACACATCACTCTCTAGACAACAGAGGGCTATGAAGATTTTCATTAAGATTAGCTGAGGCATCATCAGATTCGTACTCGTCACCAATATTATTTCTTTGCACTCTCGTCATAGTTGAGTGTTTTAAAAAGTAATCTTAAAAGATTCATGGCTATGATGATAGAGGTCTCACAGCTCTTTGTTGGTGATACTTTTTTATTATTTTATTTCGTCACATTATAGCTTTCAAAATGAGATATTGTAAGGTTTTTTTGATGGATTGCATATAGGGGTCTTTTTAGCTCAACAATATTTATAAGGCGTTATTTTTATTCCAATATTGTCCTCTCCTCTACAGCAAATTGCTGATTTGAGTGATGAGATATAGGATAAAATAACTCTACAAAATTTCTTCTTCCAAATTCTCAGTTGTTACACGGAAATAACTATTCCACAGGGAAAACCAAACTCAAAACTCAACTAGAGTTTGAAAAAGTTTGGGATGTGGTCAATGGAACCACGACACGTCACAAGACAAATGTTGATGACCAAAAGAAATTTGATAAAGCCGGTAGAAAAGCAAAAATGATCTTCTTCAATGTGTCTGATGAAGTCCAATCGTTTATCTGCGACCCATCCACAGCCAAAGACGCATGGGACAAGCTCAAGACGGTGTATGAGGTGAAAATTCAAAATCAAATCCTGAATTTGCAAAGTCAGCTACATGGCTTGAAGATGAAGAATAAAGAACAGTTGGAATCCTTTCTCAAATGGATTGCTAAGTTGAGGGCTTC
The DNA here is from genome assembly GCA_018584345.1 of Thuja plicata. NCBI lineage: Eukaryota > Viridiplantae > Streptophyta > Pinopsida > Cupressales > Cupressaceae > Thuja > Thuja plicata. The sequence continues at coordinate 2,739,609 of MU224432.1, read as the reverse complement.
CCTATAAGCATTGGGAGAAACAATTGATAATGCATTATTGGTGCCTATTGTTCTACGGGCACTACCTTCTCGATATAAAGTCTTTGTGACAACTTTGCATGTCACTGAGACAACGCCCACTTTTGAGAAGCTAGTAAATCTCCTTCAAAAGGAAGAGTCCATCAGTCATAATCATGGTGAGGAGTATCACGCCATGACTACACATCATAAAAGCAAGAAGCCCAATGGACCTCCCAAATCTAATAATTCATCCAGACCACAAAAGAAGTGTCCAATTTGTGAAAGAGTTGGACATGATGTGAAAATTTGTTGTTACAACTCCTTCAACAAAGGATCATCCAACAAATCACATCAAAAGAAGCCATTTCCAAGAGGAAAACCAAGATGGGAGCAGAAGGACAAACAGAATCAACAAAGCAATGTTGTTGAAGCAAAAGATTCTCTAGATGAGGAATGTGTGCTTTCAAATCGCACTTTAGAAGATGGTTCACATCCAACCTCAATATGGTATGTGGAATCGGGTGCTACAAAGCACATGACTGGACAGGAGTGGTTTCTCACATGAAACCTCATCACGGTACAGTCACTCTTGGAGATGATACCACTCATGACATCAAAGCTATTGGTGACATCTCTTTGCAATTTGGCATACATCATTGTAGGTTTATTGGATTTTTGTATGTGCTAGGACTTACAAAAAAATGCATTTTGTTAATCAATTTCTTGTTCATAACATTAAGATTGAACTTGATACAAATCAAGATAAAAAGGTTTGTCTTATCAAAGATAATTCTTAAAATGCAAAGATTGTTGTTAGTGCTACTGAGATTGGTAGAATGTTTAGGCTTGATACAATTACTAATAATCAAGCCTTAGTGACTAAGAACAATGATCTTGCTATGCTTTGGTCTCATAGATTTGGTCATACGAGCAATATTACTTGCTAAAAATTGGCTAGAAAAGCATGGTCAAAGGGCTTTCGTCACTTGAGAAATTGAGTACTGGCTATTCCAATTGTCTTGCTGGAAAACAACACAAAGCACCCTTCTATCCCATTGAGCATCGTGTCAGCCCTATGAGACCTACTCATAAAGGATATAAGAACTTTCAGATTTTTGTTGATGATTACAGTCGAAAAATGTGGGTGTATTGCTTGCAACATAAAGATGGGGCCTTTCCTACTTCAAAGAGTTTCATATCCTAGTGTCCTCCGCTCAGATCTAGGGGGAAATATACCAACACAAAATTCTCCACGTACCTGAAGGAAAATGGAATTGGGGGAAATGTACCAACACAAAATCCAATGGTAGCCACTATAGTCATTGCCAAATGGTAAACATTTTCAGAGAAAATCAATTACAATCATACACAGAAATAAAATCGTACTTTTTTTTAATTTCAAAACTCAAGAATGAAACTTTTCAGGCATAGTATTGTGACTCGAACTCAGCATGCCTTAGAAAATTAAATTGTAACTTTTAATGTGTATTTCATTGAATATATTTGATTCTTGTATATTTCAAATTAGATAGCTGTTTTGATTCTCTTTAATTTGATTCTCATACATTTAAATTTTGAATACATTGTTTTAACTTTTCATTCTCATACGGAGTTACAGATGCAAAAAATTTTAAAAAAAAAAAAAAAAACTTTTTTTTTGTTTTTTCAAGTAGAAAATGTCCCCAAACGGTAGGGGGACGTTTCTTGCCGTTTCGGCCAATTTTTGCTCATCAGGGACGGGAGCGAGATGTCCCCTTTGCATCCCGTTGTCTTAGAAATGCCAAGGGGACGGGGCCAGGGGGTTGGGAACAGGTGACACATCCCTATGTAACCTTGATATTTTGTAAGAAGCTCCAGTTATATGTTGGCTGCATTTTGTGGGTATGTGGAAATTTGATATGTTATGTCATTTCATGAACTGGGTTGTCATTATATTTGAGAAATATTAAAAAACCAGATCATGAATTAAATCTCGGATTTTCAGTAGTGTTATTTCTGAGTTTTGTTCATTCTTTTGAGTTTGAAAAGGTGTTGCAATATTGTCTTTTATCTGCACTTTATTGTAAGTGTTTATATTGGAAAAAAAAACCATAAGAATGAGCACACCTATGCAGCTGGTTTACTTTAGCCTCTACCCATTCTCAACCATAAATATAAACAATAACAATAATAGTGCAAATAAATGATAATATTGCAGCACCTTTACAAACTCAAAAGAATTAACAAAACTTATAAATAACACTGCTGAAAATTCTAAATTTAATTAATGATCTGATTATTCAATATTTCTCAAATAAAATGACAACCCAATTTAGGAAATAAAAATAACATATCAAAATCCCACATACCCATAAAATGTAGACAAGAAACAACTAGAGCTGCTCACAAAATATGAATTCTAAAGGTGCCAAAATGCTTCCAAGATGGATGGCCAGGTTTGGAAATTGACAAACAGCAGCAGGGCACTCCAAAAAGCAGATTCCAACTTTTACAATCCCCAACAGCTGCCCTAGAAACCTCATGTGGCCCTTCAAGAAGTGGTAATGCTGGCTGGAAATGGTACGGCCAAAATGTTTCCAAGATGGACGACCAGGTCTGGAAATGACAAACAACAGAGCACTTCAATAAATGCAGATTCCAACTTTTACAAACCCCAACAGCTACCCTAAAAACCTCATGTGGCCCTTCAAGAGGTGGTACGGCTGGCTGGAAATGGTACGGCCAACTAGGGAGAAAATAAAACCAACAAATAGAAGTAAAAATCCTCTTCAATCTTCTCCAAATCTGATATACAATAAGCTCTTAAAAGTCTGATATATAATCTCCAATATGCCCAAAAGTGACCTCTGAATGAAATCACCAAGTATTCTCCAAATAGTATCTCTCTACAACATAGTGAATGTTGTCTGCAAGGATTTCATCCTCACAAACCAAAAAATGAAGCAATATCAAACTCCAAACTCAACATGCCCAAATGAGAACCCCAATCCTCCTTTTATAGTTTTTTATCTACTTTTTCAAAACAGCACTTTTTTGCTTTTTGCTATTTTCGGAAATGTTTTTTCCTTTTTCAATGCTTTTTTGAAAAGGCACTTCTTTTGCTTTTTTGCTATTTTTTCAAGAGCGTTTTTTTGTTTTTATTGAATAAGAATCACCTCCCTTTTAATCCCCCAATGTAGAATTAAATAATCAAAGCCCCCCATTAAAATAAATCACCTTTAATTTATAAATCAATAACTTATCGATATTTAATTTAATAATTCCGGACTACATAAAATCTCATGATAAACATAAAAACCAACTCCATCGACATTACTAAAACAAGCAACTGACTCTAGTGTCCGCAAAGGCCCCAAAAAAAAGGCATTATGCTCCTTATACTCGTCTGCTCATTATGCTCCTTATCTCATGAATAGGCTAACAGTCTCTCCACGCCAAACTGGCTTAGGAAGGGAACAATACAACTCTCACCCAATACCTCAAATAATAACACATTACGTGTCTTTGATCATACTGGTCTTATAGTCATTAGTAAAACTGAAAGGTACAAAAGCAGTTGTTAAACAGCAGATACTTTGTAAAGTAGAAAAACTGGAACAAACAGCTTAACATCTATGCAATTTACCCCTAGTTCTAGACTAAAGTGCCCATTATCTAAGTTACCATATTCGCCCAGGCACATGCAAATTCGACATTCGATTCGCTGTAAATTCAAATTCATCATTTCCCTGAGTAATTCGTTGTGAATTCGCATTTCACTGAGTAATTCATTGCGAATTCGCTAAAACGCACCCTGGTCGAATTTCATGTCATTTGGAGTGAATTTCATAATAAACGTGCAAGCACAGGGCGAATTTGTGTGTTTGAGCGAATTTCGAACGAATTTGTTTGAATTTGGCTTTTATTGACTTTCAACAATAGTTTTAAATTATTTTAAAAATTGTTTCTTTTTCAAAGTAACCCTAAAAACATGGCTTTTTTCTGTCACACAGCGTTTTTGTCTCCATTATGAGCAGCGTTTTTGGTCTGGGTCTCCATTCGAAGCAACCATTTTGGTCTTCTTTCCTCGTTTTTGGTCTTCACTATTCATTCCTGCCGTCTTGGTCTTCTTTATTCCTGTCGTTTTTGGTCTTTATTATTCCATTTGAAGCAGCATTTTTTGCCTTTGGTCTTTATTATTCATTATTCAAACTCAAAGAATGGCTGCAAGAGCTTCTAGCACCGAAAACTCCCGCTTCAAAATAGACAAACACTCTCCACTATGGAAATATGTGGAAATGGTTAAACCAATGCCAGGTGGAGGAGGTTATGTGTGGATTTGCAGCCATTGCAAAGAGAAATTTAGTAGCTCTTACAGTACAGTGAAAGAATATTTATGCTTTATTCCTCAACATGGCATTAAATTTTGTACAGGGAAACCAAGAGTTAATGGGGTACTACCTAAAACCTTTCTTCCAAACCACATTGTGAACAAATATATTCAAGAGCAAACACAAGCAGACGAAGCAGCTGGGAGGGCAAGTTCTCATCCTTTGCAAAATGCTAGGAAAAAAATAAAAACATCGTCTATGCCTTCAAATTCCACTCCCAATGAACCACCTGTAGAGGGCCATCCATTCTTGTGTGCTCCTCAAGAACCAATTGCAAGAAGAGAGCAATGGGGCCCTTGGAAACATCATTTCAAAATGAAGCTAGAGACATTGTCGAGGAAGCCATAGGGAGATGCGTCTATGCATGTAGATTGGCGTTTAATGTTGTTCGCCCACCGTATTGGCAAAAAATGGTGAGATCAATTAATGAGGGTCCAAAGGGGTTAATGAGGGTCCAAAGGGGTTCAAGGGCCCAGGTTATGAGAAGATGTGCACCACTTTATTGGACAAAAAGGTGATCAATGTAGAGGCTTACATGCAGCCCATCAAGGATTCATGGATTGGAACAGGTGTGACCATAGTATCTGATGGATGGAAAGATGCAAGAAATCGTCCTTTGGTCAATGTTATTGCAGTGTCCACAAGAGGTGCAATGTTTCTAAAAGTTGTGGATTGTGAAGGAGAGGTGAAGGACGGTCCTTTCATTGCAAACATTCTCATCCAAGCCATTGAGCAAGTTGGCCCTCAAAATGTTGTTCAGGTAATAACCAAAAATGCCAAGAATTGTAGGGTTGTTGGCTTATTAGTTGAGGAGCACTTCGAACACATTTTTTGGACACCTTGTGTTATGCACTCACTCAACCTAATGCTGCAAAAAATAGGCACTAAGATTGAGTGGATTAAAAAAATGTATGAAGAGGCATAGGAGATCCAAATGTTTGTCACGAACCACCATATGACGCAAGCCATATTTAGACAATTCTTGAAATTGGAGCTCTTGAAAGTAAGTTCAATTGTTTAAAATTTAAACATGTTTTAGAAATCTAGTCACTTTAGTTTAGTAAACTTTCTATGTTTTTAAATTTTAATTTTAATCTTGATTTTAATTTATTATTGTTATGATCTTAAAATAGGTTGTCGAGACCCGCTTTGCCATTAATACTATTGTTTTGAGACGTCTTGTCAAGGTTAAAGAGGCATTGTCTAGAATGGTAACAAGTGCTAATTGGAGCATATGGAGGCAATCTAATAGTGCCAAGGCAGCGGCCATTTAGGCATTGATACTAGATGACTCTTGGCGGGATCGTGTTGAGTACCTTCTGAAGTTCACGGAGCCTATATTGAGCATGATCCGATACACTGACATGGATAGGCCTTGTTTGGGTGAGGTATATGATGGCATTGACTTCATGATTGAGGATATTAGAAATATCATAAATGAGAGAGGAAGATCCTGATGAAAAGTTCTTCAAGGAGCTACAGGTAATCATGGTAGAGAGATGGAACAAAATGACTACCCCTTTGCATCTACTTGCCTTTGCATTGAACCCCAAGTAATATAGCCAATTGGTCCTTAGTGAGAGTACCACTAGAGTTGCCCCATATAGAGATCCTGAAGTTGCTCAAGGGTACAAGGCAGCCCTTCGAAGACTCATTCCCAAGCACCTACGACCTACAATGAGGTCTGAATTCATGAGTTTTGCGAGCACCGATGATTGTGGTCATGAAGCTCTTATAGACAAGAAAAATGTTGATGCTCATAAATGGTGGTACTTCCATGGAGAAATGTACCAGCACTTGCAACCCATTGCCATCAAAAATTTATCACAAGTAAGTTCTTTACTCTTAAAATTCTAATTTCTAAATTCTTGTTGATAAATATTGAATTTATATTTTAAAAATTTATATTCAAAACTCTTAACTCTCTAATTTCAAAATTGTAAATCTTGATAGGTTGCTAATTCATCGTCATCTGAGAGGAACTAGAGCATATAAAACGCAACCGACTAAACTCCAAGAAGGCAGATAACTTGGTCTTTGTGCATTCAAGCTTGAGGCTCACAACACACAAAAACAATACTTACAAAAAAGGGGAGGCAAAGCATTGGGATGTTGAACCAGAGTTTGCAGAGTTGGAAGCCCACTTTGATGCACTTGCAATTGATTATGGTGATCGCGAGCTACTTAGTGATGTTGAGGCTGATCCTGAGGCTGCTAGCACTGATGCTAGTGGCACTGTTTGTGCTTCTAATCTGCAACAGCAGAATGATGATGATTTGTTTGATAATCTTTTATGATATTTTGATCACTGATGACTGATTATTAATGTTGGCATTATTGTTTTTGAACCGAAACATTGATATGGTGGTGTATTTTGGCATTTTGTTATGTCATTTGAACTAAAACGTCAATATATGTGGTGGTGTATTTTGCTATGTTGCTTTATTATTAGCATAGCAATGTATGAACTTATTTGCTGTATATATATATATATATATATATATATATTGTACGGACAAACCCAAAACAAATCGAACCCAGCTCAAAAAAAATTTGGACGAATCTCGAACCCGCATCCAAACCGGAATCCGAACCGGCAACTTAGCCCACTATAGTGTAGTGCTAAAATTTGAGTAAACTATTTAACAGAACTAAAAAAATTATCTCTTTTCTAATAAATATAAAAATATTAAGTACTTAGTACACAGACTAGAACTTGGAAGCATCCTAGAATTCCAAAAGGAAACAACCTACAGCCAGGAAGGTATAAATGAGTGGAAAAACTCCAGAACTAAAAAATAGATTGATGCAGAGGATGCTTCTGCTGGAATGAAATATTTATAGCTTAATGAAGGGTAGCCAAGGGAAGATAAGACAGCGACAGACACCTAAGGATCATAATTTATAGCACATGGGAAAAAGATGCCTCTTCAACACCCATGGTTTATGTTTGAGATACAATGTATCCATTATTATGAAGGGAAGCGTAGCAGGTTGCTAATCAATAGAATACAATTTTAACTTGGCTTCTAAAATGCAAGATAAATTTTTCATCTATTTATCAAGTGAGAGATTAGTTAAATTTATGATAAGGCTGCTTAACAAAAATTTAATTAAGAATGATTGACCTTCATTTCATGTCCTTAGTGCACAACATGCCATCCCTTGTTTATTTTGACTTAAACGCACTATCTTGTGTTGGTGTATCTAGATAGATCTTAGCTCTTCCATTCCACTTCCTTGTTAACTATGCTCTTCACCTTAATTGTACTGGATCTTGCTTTAATCTTTGCATATTAAAAGAACCCTACAATAATACACAAAACTCTCAAACCTATTCAATTTACTACAAGGACAACCAGTCAAATTATGATGACCTGTTATAGTTTTGAGAGGATGTGCTTGTAGCTGTACATTAATACTTACAAATGCATGACATTAACATTTCATAATCAAGAGGCATACTTCTATCAAGACAATCACATAATAACAAGGTCATCAGATAAGGAACCAAAACAATTTCAATTCATGAAAATAGGGAAGTAACCACCTGACTATGTACAAATCCCTTCAACATGTCGAAGAAATCAATCTTCCTTTCTGTTTCAAACCTCACAAGTTCTCTTCTATTGTTTTCCTGCAAGAGAGAAGCAAAGCATCAAAACTTTAATCTTAACAGCAAGTAACCACAATCTTTGTTTCCAACCAGAAATATGAGATAGCAATATTTGTACCATCAATCCACCTAAATTACACAATTACAAGAAAACAGGAACGGAATATTCTAATAAGCAATGGAAGTATCTGATGTCTGATCACAAATGAGGAAAGTAAAAACCTGCATTAGAATATCCTCCTATAAAGCAATCGTATGCTTTTGATGCCATGCATTGTGAGGTATGACCACAAGGACAAGCATCTACATAATTACATTAATTATTTTACATACATCTGTCTAAAATACACCAAGAGATATCAGTCTTGAGGTGCCTATGAATTTGTTAGAAAGGAGAGTTGAGCCCCTTGACACTGATTGATATCTCTCAGCATCATTTGGATAGATAGATTTATTTTAAGATATTTAATATTTATGCTGGTTTAGAATAAATACATATTCTCGTATATATTACTTCATCATTTGCAAACATTATGAATTAATCCAGTTTGAAAATTGTGTACTTGTGTACAATACTAAGATTAGTTTAGATTAATACAAAGAAACTATTTTCTTTCTAATTATATGAACATCATTTTTTAGTATCTTTCTAAACTACTAATACACACATGGAGAAATAATAGGTAAGCAGATACATAAGAAAACACATATAGACAGCATTTATTTTAGACAGTCTTTACTTTATCTTTCATTGAAGAGCTTGTGGATCCTTGGTGTACTCAGCAATAATGGGCATTCTTCCAATACACGGAGATGTCATTATGAAAGGGCATAAGCTACAACGTTGCTTCTCCCCTTCATGTATTTGATATCAACATCATAAGCTTGTATTTTACTCGCCCATTAATGTTGTCTATTGTTTAAATCTTTTTGGTTTAGGAAAAACCTTAGACTATTATGAGTGGTTTTTACAATGAATCTCCCACAAACTAGGTATTGCCTGAATTTAGCTAAGGTGTGCATGATTGCTAGCATCCCTTTAGTTTTCTACTTTCAAACACTATAGGATGTTTGTTTTGCATTAATACGACCCCAATGCCTTCCTCAGAAGCATCACAGTTTAACTTAAATGGTAAAGAAAAATCTAGGATTGCTACGACAGGATAGAGGCGCATGACTTCCTTTAGTCTCTCAAAAGCTTGTTGTGCCTTTTCATTCAAAACGAAGCACCCTTCTTGGCAAAGTTAGTCAATGGGGCTCTTGACTTTGAAAAACCCTTTGAATCTTAGGTGGTAGCTACAAAGTCCAAAAAATCCCCTTAGGTGTGTTAGGGTCCTTGGTTTTGAGCAGCTTCTTATGGCTTCAATCTTCTCATTGATCTTGTGTCCTCGGTATAAGATTTCCTCTAACCCGAATTCACACGTAGATAGTTCAGCAAATAAAGATAGTTGTTTGAATATTTCAAATACATCGTCTAAGTGTCTTAAATGTTCTCCCAAAATTTTGCTATAGATTAGAATATCCTCAAAGAAGACGAGAAGAGATTTCCTTAGTTGTTTTCTAAAAATCTGGTTCATACAAGAAGGTAGCAAGGGTGTTTGCTAGGCCAAATGGTAAGACAAGAAATTCAAAGTGTCCAAAATGGCATCCAAAGGCTATTTTAGGGCCATCTTCTTTTCTTACCCTAATTTGATGGTACCTAAAACATAGGTCAATTTTTTAGGAATATACTACTCCATGAATTTTGTCAATTAGGTCATCAACCCTAGGGATGGGGTATCAATTTTTATGGTCTATTTGTTAAGTGCTCTATAGTCAATGCACATTCTTAGGGTGTCATCCTTTTTTTGCAAGCACAATTGATGGGGCAAAAGGGCTACAGCTAGGTTGGATATGCCCCATCTCCAACAACTCTTTTATGGCTTTTTCAATCTTGTCCTTATATTTTTGTGGATGGTGGTAGGGTGTGGTAATAATAGGTTTTACCCCTTGCTCCAATTCAATGGTGTGCTCAAAGCCTCTTTTTGGAGGAAGGCCCTAAGGAATGATGTCAAATACCCTCTTATGTCTCTTTAAGATTGGTTGTATGTCAATGTGAATATTTTTGCCTTGGGAAGAGGCTTTGTCAAGGATCATGCATTGGGCAGCCCATTCCCCTCTTCCACATCTAAAGATCCTTTTCATTTTCTTGGATCAAATCATCCTTGGCAATCCATCAGATAGACCTCATAGGAGAACTTCTTGCTCATTATGTTGAAAATATGGTCTTAATTTTGGAAAGTTTTGCTGGAGACTTCCCAAGGAGTGCATAAAAATCATCTGTTGCTCATGTATTCAGAAGTTTTGGCATAAAAATCAGAAATTGGGAAATTTGAATTCATTATTGTTGTTGTTAATCTAGTTATCAGCACTATAGATACTTCTTCCTTGTATTTCAATAGCAATATATATATATATAGTCCTATTTCATTATTGTTGTTGTTAATCTGGTTATCAACCCTATAGATACTTCTTCCTTGTATATATATATATAATGGTTTTGCCTATCCAATGTCAATTCCAAACAGCTGGAAACAAAAAGGAACTCAGAAAATTCAGACCGGCAATCAGAAAAACAGGGCAGAATAAAGTTGGGATATTACACCCTACCTCTCAGCTCCCCATTAAGGTGAATAGGTAGAACATTTTGACTAATTTCATCATTGAAAGAGGAGCAGCAAGGGATAGAAGGAAAAGAGGTTCAATCTAGGGCAAATATATAGCTTGAAGCTTGAAAGAGGTAAGTTTTGACCTTTAATTCTTTTCCATTTTTTTTCAAAGCTTGAAGCATGAAATGTCTTATTTTTTCATTTTTTTATTTTGCATTCATTCAGTTTAAGGTTGCATTCAATCTCACTTAGACAAAATGAGTAGTAGTGAGGGTGATAGTAGTAGTGAGAATGAAGTGGAAGTGGGAGGTGGAAATTGAAGTGTAAGTGTTGAGGGTAGGTGTACAGCAACCTAACTTATTTAAGTGTCTTTCAACAACCATGGAAAAATATGCATAGGGCCCTTTCAACAAAAAACCTCCTCTCCAATATGTTACCCCCAAGGATCAAAAGGATACAAAATAGCGGGGAGTAGGGTGTGGAATTTTAGAGGCAGCTACACAAGGGTAAGGTCTCATTTTTTGGGTGGTGCGTGCCATGGAGTTAAAACTTGTCCAAAACTAACAGAAGAGGAGAGGAAAAATGCCCTAGATTGCACACAAAGGTGAAAACGGGGAAACAAAATGTGGTAGTATCAGCACCTCCTATTGCAAGAGAACAATCATCTATGCCTACGCCATCCACTATTGGTAGTAGCAAGGTTTGGCACAAGAGGAAAGAGGAAGGTGAGTGGTGGTGACAAGCAAGGCTCAATTGAAGCTACATAGTCTTCCATCGCCAAATTATTTTTTGCTCATGCCATCCTATTTCATGCCATACTATGAGGGGTGTACTGCTTGCATCTAATGATGCGTCGAAGGAGTGCCTGCACCCGCTCCACCGAGGCCCAATTCGACTCAAGCAGAGAGGGCCCCCAAACAACTAAGCCATAGACCATCGTCGGTCTAATCAGAGTGTCCATAAGAGTCATCTTGGACGTGGTGTCCTAGAAGTGATGTCGAAAACACTGTCTCTCCAGAAGGGCCAAAGAATCATACCCTTTGTTGATGCGAGGTTGTAGGGTCGGTCCCATGCTGAAACAAGGGCCTAAGAACTTGACCCCCAGATATGAGAACGAAGAGGAGATCTCCACCTCAATACCCTAGAAAAAGAAGTGGAGGTGAGAGGTCTCAAGACTGTTGAAGACCATCACCTTAGTCTTACCCAGGTTAACTATCAGTTGTCGTGAGTCACAGAAAGAGGCAAGGCCATCAAGAAGTCTTTGTAAACCCTCCGGAGAGGAAGCTTGGAGGACAACATCATTTGCAAAGAGAAAGATAGAAATCAAAACCTGGTGCAAGAACCAACCATCCCACGAAAGCGAGTGCTCCTAAAGAAACTCCTCTAGCTCATCGATATAGAGCCCAAACAAGGTAGGGGACAGAGGGGAACCCTGCTTCACCCCGATGGTGCTTCGAATGAAGTCTGAAACCCCATGAGAGGTCTTAATGCGACCAACAACCATCTCATAGAGTCTCATGATGGCGGTCCGGAGAGTCTCTGAAATACCAATGTCGCGGAGCCTCTGGAAAAGGGCCATCCTAGGCACAGAATCAAAAGCTTTGCGGAAATCCACAAAGCAGTAGTAGACCTTCAAGGAGCCATGTTAAGCCTCCTCAATAATTGCACTGAGAGTCAAAATGTGGTCCATGGTCTGATAGTCTGGTCTGAAACCAGTCTGCCCTCTAGCCTGCCTCTGACGCTAATCCAACTCTCGAGAGAGAATAGTGTGCAAAATTGTGGCGTACAATTTGGAGAAAGTATGCCCAACCATGATGGTCCTGTAATTGTTAAGCTCTGAGACGGGGCCTGCCTTGTGAATTGGATGGATGATATGTCGTGACCAAGAGGGAGGGAACCTCGTGCAAACCACCTTGTTGAAAAGATCGTGAGGAAAGAGCCTAACACCGTGATGTCATACTTAAGAGTTCCACTTGGAACCCTTCCTCGTCTACAACCCTGTTGTCGTTCAAGGATCTAACAACCTCTCTGAAGTTGGTGTAGGTGAAAAGATGGCAGTGCGGAGGAGGGGTGACATGGGAGGCTAACCGGGAAAATCATAAAGAGTGGTGGTATGTGAAACCAAAGAGCTATGATCCAGAGCGAGGGAGATAGGGGACCGGTGAGGAAAAAGGGTGCGCCAGAAGGCTTTGGGGCACTGCATGAGCGAGGCACGAAGGATTCTACAGTGGAGTGTGATGAAGATGCGCTTCTTGCAACGAAGGAACTGGTAGTAGGAGTTTTTTACCCGGGTGTAGGAAGTCGGGTGAAGGGTGGAAGTTGTGCGCAAAGTGCAGTGGAAGGACTTGCAGTCGTCATCGCACCACCTATTCATAGGGCAAGTGTTTTTATGCTTGGGGAGAGGGATCAATGAAATGATATGGTGACGAAAAAGAGAGAAGGGCAGCCTCCCAAATAGAGGTGGAGAGGCAGTCAAACATGGCGGAGGCGCACTGGAGGGTGGAGAAGGAATCCGGGGGGAGTAGTTGTCTGAGGTGAATGGTGAAGAGGTCATTTTCAAAGGAGTTCCTCAAACCTGTTGAGACAAGGTGCCACTTATACTTCGTTTCATTTCATTATATGGATGAATTGCAAAATCAAAATTTCAAAACTTCAAACATTTGTATTGCAATTACATTGAGCCTTATATAATGCTTTTAATAAATATAGGAATGCCACCCATTTCATCTTGTTGGAGAGGATGCTTCAAGTGCATTGTCATGTCCCTAACTTAGATCGCAGCCCTTATAAATAATAATGATAGTGGTTTACAAGGAATGAAAGCCAACCTAAGTTAAAACAAGGTTTAGGGCCCACTAGAGAAAAAATAAATAAACAAGCACATTAAAAAATAATACTTTTAGTTGGGCCAGCCGCCAACCCCATGGAGATAAGCACCCTAGCCTGGCAAAGGAAAATAAAATAAATAAAAGGCTACCTTGGCTGACCTACATTAGAGAGGTGTAACTCTTGGAAGAAGAGGTGCATGTGTGGCATAAATAAGAAATCATTTGGAAGTGTTTGGGGGTGGCAATTGGTGGAATATCATTCTTACTCAAGGCACATTTGAGCAGACTTATAAGCAGATTGTTTCAAACCTTGTGACTAGATATTATTGGAGAATTACTGCAGACCTTATGAGTAGAAATTATTAAGGAAAGGAGATCAATCAGCATCAGCACTCACAAGAGCAGATCGACACCTATATATAAGCAATCAGAAAAGATCATTGTGTGCAGCAGTGCGAATCAAGATCAGATCCAAAATTATTCTGCCAAACAGCTGATAGCATTAATAACTATCTTTGTGGGCAAATTCTAGGGTAAATCCCGAAGGGAACATTACAATTGGTATCCAAGCACCGTTCTCGCCAGCCTAAGGGACAGAGGGTAGTTGATGCAACCTAGCCAAAGGGCTTGGAGTGCCTTGGAAAGAGGAAGGAAGAAACTTGCATCCACCAACAACACAAGGAGCGAACAAATGGTCAACAAATTAAGGACCTTTATGGGAGCCAAAAGGTGGGGATTAGGCCCTCTTTCTGGCTCTAAGTGGCTCGTGGGAGTAGTAAGGCAGGATTAGGCCCCATTCCTAGCCCCTAACAAACCTTTCGATGCACTTGGCTTTTGCAGATCAAAATACTTCTTTCTTTCTTCTTTGATCCTAACAGCTTGCAAGGTAAAAATAAATCAATTGATGCATTCTAGTCAATGAGAAGGGATCTAACAATAAGTGTATTTGCGTGTATGCTCTGTGTCTGCATACATTCATGTATATACTTTGTGTTTTTATGTGCATGCTCCGTGCTTCGTTCATACCTGATGTGTTTCCAGTATGTTTACCCTAATGATTACTGTAAACATATTCATATCATCATGAGATTTCTATTTTTGGTTGATCTAGAATCTGAGAATAACTAAGAGTTTTTTTTAAAGGTCATAGTTGTATGTCATCCTTCTAATCCTCATCTTAATATAAACTCTTATTCACATTGTTAAGAATTATTGGGACACGCCACTTGGGAGTAAAGACAAAACTAATTATCAGAGTTTTACAGCAGAAGCTAATTATGTTCCTTGGAAGATCTAAAGATGACAAATCTCAAAGAGTTGTTTAGGGACCTCACATCGAAAGGATTTGGATAAAATTGGCACTGCTTGAGGGCAAGCAATTTTGGGAAGGGTGGACTGTCATGTCCCTAACTCAGATTGCAGCCCTTATAAATAATAATGATATTGGTTTGCAAGGAAAGAAAGTCGACCTAGATTAAAACAAGGTTTAGGACCAACTATAAAACAGAAAAACAACTAAATAAATAATACCTTTAGTTGGGCCAACCCCATGGAGTTGAGCGTCCAACATTGGCAAAGGAAAATAAAATAAATAAAAAGTTGCCTTGGCCAACCTAGTTTAGAGAGGTGTATCTCTTGGGTGAAGAGGTGTATGTGGTATAAATAAGAAATCATTTGCAAGTCTTTGGGGCTGGCAATTGGTGGAATATATCATTCCTATTCAAGGCTGGCAGAATATACTACTTATTCAAGGTATACTTTTGCACACCTATAAGCAGATCGCTTCATACCTCGAGAGCAGATAATATTGGCGAATGACTGCAGACTTTATGAGCAGAGATTATCAAGGAAAGGAGATCAGTCATCATCAGCACTCACAAGAGCAAATCTACTCCTTGAATATATATATCAGCGATCAACACAGATTGAAACATCTACAGCAGCAAAGGAAAGAACGCAGATTCAGATCAGAAAACAACATTGTGAGCAACAGTGTGAACCAAAATCAGATCCAGAATTGTTATACCAAACAGCTGATAGCATTAATAACTATCTTTGTGGGCAAATTCTAAGGGTAAATCCCAAAGGGGACATTACATGCAGGAGCCTCTACAATTGATGATAATGAATTCAGAGTGGACTAGATGGCCTAATTCAAGCTCTAATCAAGGGAAACCCGTTAAACAAAAGATCCTTGATGACAATTGGTGGTCCACTATGAGTTAAGAAATTGCTGATTTTATTAAAAATTAAAAATTAGATTGTTGATTTTCATATTAAATTTCTGGTTTTAATTATTTTAATTTTATTGTCCAATGTCCCTTCTTTTGAAGTTTCTAACATGTCAATTAACTTGTCAATTAATTCTTTTGAACTTTTTGTTTGCATTTTTGCAAATATGTTTGCTCTTTCATCTCACTTATTGTAGATGTCATTAGATATGCTGATACAGACTCTCCTAGCCTTCAAGAGATATATGAGATATTTGTCAGCAAGCTTTAGAAGATAAAGAAAACAATTTTGTTTAAGGATCCTGCTTTGGGGTTATATGAGCAACATATTAGGCCTATTCTGTCACAGAGGTGAACACAGTGAACACCCCGCTTCATATGGCAGCATATGCCCTGAATCCCAAATGGTATGCACCAAGGGATGGAAGGGTGCTTCCATGAGATGACCCGGAGATTTTAGATGGGTCCACACAAGCCATTGATAAGATGTATCCACAAGATCGGACTTCAATACTTCAAACACAATTCCTTAACTTTACAAATCTTCGTGGTACAGCATTGAGTAAACCACAAGCGAGGTTCTATAGAGCTATATTAGCTAAAAGAGACCCTATTGGATGGTGGACATGGCACAGGAGGGATAAACCACAATTGAAGATGTTTGCCTCTTGCATCCTTGCACAAATTGTCAGTTCCTCTACTGCAGAGAGGAATTAGTCCACCTGCGGCTTTATCCACTCCATCAAGAGGAATAGGATTAACTCTAGACAAGTGGGGAAGCTAGTGGCCATGCATAGTGCTCTTCGACTTCAGGATTGTCAAACTCTAGAGGATCGCCAAACTCCAGCTTTACAGTGAGCTGTGTATCACAAGAACATGGCCCAGGTTGACGAGGACACAGCAAGGGACTTGTTTGGGTTTCCATTGGATGAGGTGGATCATTACAGTGGCAGTGACTCAAAAGACGACTCTGATTTTGATGTAGTGTTGGGAGATGCTGATTAGGGGGCAGTAGTGTACTTTGTATTTTTTTACTTTGATTTTCATATCATAAATGAAAATGAAACTATATAGCAGCAATGTAGCCTTTGAGCATTTTGTATGTTATTTTGTATATTAACAATGAATTCTAAATTATAAATGCATATTGAGTATTGACAATTTGACAATGAATTCTGAACACAAATTGAAACGCTCTATGTTAAGCTTCCGCAATGTATACATGCATGCTTTATCCATGTTTTCATATGAATATTTAAAATTTCCCTCTATATTTTAATTTTTTCCTATATTTTATATAGTCATCCCATTTGCTGTCCCCTGGCTGTCCCCAAAATTGACATAAAAAATTGCCATCTCAAAAATGTGTCCTCCCGTCTCCTGCCGCCCCCGTCCCAAAAACTTGGGGTAGCCTTGGTAATTATTTATCTGATTTCCTCAGATAAATAGGGAGATGCAGTGGTCCCAGTTCCCTCATCAAGTAGACCTCCCCAAGTTAGTTTGTTTGTGGGCCAAGGGGCCGAATGACTCAAAGGCTCATTCTGCACCCTTGGACTTGAGTGATGAGGACAGTCTCCTGGCACCCTATCATACTTGATGTTAATTAACTATAATTTTCTTTAAGTTTACTTGCCATTATGTCACTTATATATAGAATACTCTTCATAAATAAGTTGCATTGTTGGAATTGTTATTTTTGGGCAAAAATCAGGTATATCCCAGAAGGGGACATCACAAAAACAAAAACAACAACTCGTATGAAGAAATAAATATTTTTCTGTTGGTGCGTACACAATAACTTTATCACACAATTTGGATAACTATGCATGAAAAAGAAGAATATGACATATGTCAAAAACTCATTACCTTGATATGTCCATACTCCTTTATTGCACGATCCCGTGCCTCTTCTGTAACCTTTATAGCATTCCTTAATTCCTCTGCTTTGCGAGTCCTGTTTTTGTCACCACCAAATACTTTTGAGGACGCAACAGCAAGATTTTCAACCCGGGCAGTCATAGTAGAAAGTTCAGACATCAATGTCTGTACAGTTAATAAAGCATTAGATCGATCAGATGATGCTGTATGTACAGCCTGCATCAAGCCAAGGTACTCATGTAGCTGATCCTGCACAATAGCAGAAAATAATTACAAAATATATTTCTAAGATATACAACCCATGGGCTGAAGACATTTATCAAACATGAGAAAGATTCAAACAACAGTAAGCAAAAAAATTGATGAATTTCACAAAGGTCTGCTTAATTCCATCAGTATCAGAATTACCAATTTATTTACTGCCCGTGCGTTTGCCTCTCGAATGAATCTGCTGTGTTTTACAGCTGCAGTACCGATACGTTTTGCATTCCTTGCATAAACTGTATGAGTATTTGAAATGGCTTCTGCACCTTTAGACTTGGAAATTTTAAAAAATGCTAGCCCAAGCTCTCCCAGCGTTTCTCCAAGCTCTTGCTGAGATTTAACCAGTGACTCGGCCTACATGCAAATACAAACAGCCAGCGGTCAGGTTTTTAATATTTATATTTTAATTGGTGGTATAAAAAAAATTGATGGTAATCATTTAATACTTTATTTCCCGACTGCAGCTAGATTAATAATTATATGATGACCATCATCACCCTATCTGCGATTCTTGTGACTCGGCATTATAAATTATCATTGTTAGGCCTAAGGATTTTCAATTTCTCTTTTTATTTACGATGTTTACATCAGGGTTTAAACATTCACAGAATGTTGAAATTCAAATTCCTTTGTATGCCTGTCTGTGCAAGATTATAATAATCAAAATCAGACCTCCGTGACTAATTTACTGCACACTACAATTTCAGAAACCCGGATGCAAGTAATTTTGCCTTCAGAACAGATGTATTTTTCTACAGGCTATCATGGGAAAATTCTTTGCACTGAGCACTACTTCCTACACAACACTTGTTTTCTTCTCCCATTCCTTCAGGTCTGAAAAAAATGTCCAAAAGCCCTTGCTTTTGATGAAGCGGAGCATGTCAGTGCAAGATTTTACATTCACCTCCCTAAAGCAACTGGTTGTAATTCTATCTATAGTCAGCAATAATGATTGAAAAAACCTTATACACTCAAGCTTCTCTTCAGAACTAGTGACATTTTGTCACTTATAAGAGATTGTGTAAATAAGGTTACGTTTTATATACAAATTGTGAGCATGAATCAAAACAATTTTTGTGGGCAGTTTTTTGCAAACATTCCAAGCCAACCCTAAGTGAGATTTGCATGGACCCTCACCTCGAAAACAACAGTAAAATGCATATTGAAATGTCACAATATGTGCAAGGGACAAAGCATACACATGTTTAAACAATAATGTGAAAATCCTTTCTAGCAGAGAACATCTATATCAAGCTATTTACACTGGAAACAAATGAGCATGCTAAGTGGAGCAATAATTGATATTTATGTGGCTTGCAATGATTCCAAAGTTAGCTCAAGGATCTTAGAAATTGAAAAATGATGAGAGATATCAATCTTGAAACTATACAAAACTTCATGTCACACATCATTTTCACAATTTTATTACTTAAGGGAGAAATTAGGTCTTTTGCACATTTTTCTAAATAAAAAGAATTGCTCCTGAGTACTGTGAGGAAGTGTGATGTGCATTCATGCATTTATAGGGAAATATTGTTACATTTTTTCCAATTTCTTCCACTTTTTTTCTTTATTTTTTTTATTTTTTGCAACTTTTAATGCATCTGGCAAGTTTTCTTGTCCAACTTGATGGAGTCCTGATTTTCATAAAATCAGGACATCCATTTGTTTACCATTCTATTCATCCTATTTATACTTTTGATCTTACCTTTTATTTCGTTAATCATTTTTCCTTGACTTTCCATACTACAGATGGTGATAATATCTATGATTTAATTATTTTATGCTATGATGATTGGTTAATGTATTTTATTTTTCAGAACCCGAATTCATCACTGATTTTCTGATAGGTGGCGGATATCTCCAGGGTTATTTTC
>MU224432.1:2676279-2696724 GCA_018584345.1 Thuja plicata | reverse complement strand
TTGAATCCAACACCAGTCATATCACCTTTAGGTTTCTGTCTGTCTCTTTGTTCATCGATCAAATCACTACTAGTGTGAAGTTTCTCAATGTGTTTCTTTGCCTCAACAAGTTCACCTTTTATGATCTTATTGTATTTCTCCAATTCTAGATACTTGTTCTTGTAGTTGTCAACCTCATTCTTCATTTATTCTATCAAAGTATTTGCACTATTCAAAGCTTCTTCAATCTTCTTCTTAGCATTTTTTGTAATTGAATCTCTTTAGTCATGGCTTCATTCTCAAGCTTTAAGGTTTCATTTTCTTCTTCAAGTTGCTTCATTTGATCTGAATTGTCTTTGTCTGAATCTTCTTTTATCTGAACCACGCGATCCTGTCTCTAACTTCTGGAAAGTTCAAGCTAGTCTCTAAGTTTCTTTATAAATTTCTCAGCTCTTCGCATGTTGAATCTTAATTCTCCATTCTCTGCTTTTGCTTTATCAAGGTCTTCAAGTGCAACATCAAAGTTTTCTTGCAAACTATCTATATCCATTTTGATCTCCCTTAAGCTGTTAGACTTTCTCTCCAAGGGCCAAAAGCTCTAATACCAATTGTTAGGATTAGGTAATACTGAGAGGGGGGGTGAATTAGTATTACAACACTTAATTAAACTTTTCAACCAATTATAAATAATCCATAAGCTTGCAGAAATGAAAAGAACATAAGCAAATAACACGGTACTCATAACACCATTATTTGTTGTCGAGGAAACCCTAGCCAAGGGAAAACCCCGGTGGGGATGGTACCCACAAGCATGCACTATAGTATAGTGTCCCTGTTAGGAGCTGAATATTACATAGTACATTTCCTTGTTAAAAGAATAACAACCCTGTTAAAGGTATACAACACCCTGTTAGGGGCCAACTGAGCATACAGCTCTTACAATATAGTTCTATTACAAAATGTTCTCAGTAATGAACAAAACAAGCATCTCTAATGCTTAGATAGTTCCAGTCATAGTTCTTCAATGATCTGTCATCCTCTGCTCTGCCATTTGTATATCACATCCAAAACTCTATTCACAACTCTTTCTTCGCTCAACAAAGAAGATCTTACATATATATATTTCTTCTTTTCCAAGTCGGCTCTCAAATACAAATATTACATAGTCAGCTCTCAATACAAAATACATTTAATAAAGCAAATATCAAATGCATAGTTGGCGCTCTTACATAATCAAAATATAGGTTATCAATAATCATAATCCAACTCCGATTGCCAGGACTCCACGTCATACTCCCTAAATCATCGCTTCTGTCCAGCTGCTTTGTATCATTGTTCTATTGTTGTCTGTCTGTCTTCAAATCTCTCTAACTTACTGTAAACATCACCAAAACAAAATCGATCTTAGGTGGAGGTCACACATACCCCATACTATCTTCTTCTAAGCTCACTTGTCGTAACTCATCGATCTCGATCTTCGATACTCAAAATACCTCTGTATTTCTGCTTCTGTACTTAGCCAATTTCAGAGTCACCAAAACTTAACTTTAAAGGAATCGATCAGTAAGCCAGATGTGTTGCCATAAATGACAACCAAAAAGTGAATCACATCATACAAAATTGATCACTTGCCAACACTAATGACAACCAAGACATTGGCAAACACGGCGCGAATGAGACAAGAAAAAAGACAAGGACGCTACTACCTTGAATGGTGTCACGGATCCTATGTTGTTAGCAGTGGGTGTTGGACGAACACCCGCAATGGTAGAAATGGAAATCATGGGACGTACACTGACCAACACTATTGTAGATGGAGGATCTGGTGTAAATGTATTGCCAGAAGAAACGTGGAAGGCCCTTGGTAAACCTACACTCTAGCCGCCAACCTTCCACTTGGTGGGCGCTGACCAGCATGGTATTAAACCAATCGGGACACTCGTGGCACAGAAGGTTGTTATTGGAACCCAGTAGATCTTTCTAGATTTTGTTGTCATCGCCCTCGAATGGAAGGGGTATGACGCCCTCCTCGACAATGGCTGGCTCGTCACAGCGAAGGCCAGTCACAATTGGAAGAACACCCTTTCCATGGAAAGTGATGGAAACAAATATGTCATCGACCTATGGAACCAGGCGGTAAGTGAGGAACTGGCATCGGACTCCGAGTCCGAAGAAGGAGAGTTGGACGAAGAAAAAGGGATCGAACCGGATGATGAGTGAGTTCTAAGACTTGAGGATTGTTCGGAAGGCAAAATGAGTTCACTAAATGGATTGTTCCACTAGCAGATGGAGGACTATGAAGTTTTCCATCTAGGCTGTAACATGTTCGAGCTTCTAAAAGAAACCATTGACTGCGGACCAAAGCATTTGGAAAAAAACCTAACTTGCAAGAAACCTTCAACTCAGGACCAAATTATTTGGAAGAAAAGATAGTTGGTAATCGTACGCACATCAGGAAGGAAGGGGTCCATACAGACAAACACCAACATACCGTGTGGACAAGAGAAGGCAGGGTGGCAGACCTCTATACAAACAAAGGAAGAAGCAAAGACCGTATGGTCTGTACGAATGTAGAAGGGGTCGTACATTGTACGAACCGAGTGGAGCTGGGAGGAAGAAGGAATCAACGTACAAGCGGGAGGAAAATATCCCTACGGTAGAGGCCACAGGGGTTATCCGTACGGGAGAAAGGAAAGAAAAACAAGATGTCGACGCAATTGAAGACATGAAAGAACATCGAAGAAGGGGAATTCCAGGTCGTACGGAAAGTACATAAGCCACAGAGAATACGGTTTGTACGGCACATACGACGACAGGAAGCCAACTTGGCCGTACGGCCGAGAGAGAGGAGGGCATCCACCAGTCCCATAAACCACGCACGGCGTGGAGTGGGGAGCGTACACCTAAAAGACAAGATCGTTGTATGAGGAGCCAAGAAAACACAGTATCGTATGGAGCAGGAGCCGTATGGATTCAGAGAGAAAAGGTGATCGATCGCAGCACCCCGAGATAGAGCGCGACGTAAACAGAGCAGTCGTACAGTCACGGATTCAGACAATACAGTTCGTACGACAAACAAGAACCAGCGCTCTCAAGTTGTCCGTACAACTGGTAATAACATAGCAGGCACTCCAGTGGGCGTCGTGGGCAGTGGAGTTGGCAACACCATGACAATTGGCAGAAGAGAGATGGCATCGAAAAAAATCAAGAAAATGGTGTGCGCCACGGAGTTCCGTGTGGTTTTCAAGGTGCTAATTTGGCCTTGGCGTCGAAAAAAAATCAAGAAAATGGTGGGCGCCATGGAGTTCCGTGTGGTTTTCAGGGTGCTAATTTGGTCTTGGCACTGCCCCTAGACCCTGCAAGGAGCCCTGCCCCTCGACCTCGCTAGGGGCGCTACCCCTCGACACCGCTGGGGGCGCTACCCCCAGACCCCCATTTGATTTTTGAACTACACTACAACTTCAAATTTGTGCAGTACAACTCATTGTCTACATTCTTGTCATTAGTCTTCCTGGATATTATTTGATGTATACTTTTCGTCTGGAAGACGACTTTTTCTTTTGAGGGGGATGATGTTGGTGACAATTATGCCAGGAATAGTTAAATAAGACTTTGTGCTACTTAATGTAATAAAACATTGTTCCGAAGGGGTGTCAGTTGTGTCGTCAGTTGGTGACGGTTGGAGACTTAACCAACCGTGTGCGTCTATTTGTAGTTAGTCCGGAACAAGTGAAGGGTGTGGTTAATGTTGGAACTATTATGCTATGAAAGATATATCATTCTGTCATTTATGGTGCACTGTGATTCTATGTTATTCATGTTATTGTTGTATTTCATTTATCTCTGGTATTATGCAATCCTGTTGAATCTATATATGCTGTACAATCCATCTTCAATTAGGCATCCAACAGTGAAAAACTATAATCCAGAAAATTCTGTTCAATTCTCAATATAATAAATCCTTATCAAACAATGATTTTTCTGAAGATCTTACTTCCAGAACAAAAAATTGAGAGAAAATAACTATTGGCCTCGCTAATAATAATCAGTATACCCGAATCCTTCTCTCCTGCTTAGCTGCACTAGTTTTATTGTATAATTGAGGGGATGACACTTTAAAAAACTTACACATCTGCCTCATGAACAGCCTGAGGCCAATGAGACAGAATTTTGTTAACATGGCATTATTGGGACTGCTAGTTCAGTCAGTCTGATTATAAGTCCACAAACCATTCACATATTTTTTTAAATTTGTGCTAGAAACAAGGAGTCTACTAAAGAAATATAAATGTACGTACAAACAAGATGCTAAAATTGGAAAATGCCAAAGATCTACAAATTACATTTGGCTGATCATTAGGCGCAAAGAAAGGAGTTTACCCTAGATGCTAAAGGCCTTTAATAGAAGCAATTATAAATTTAAAAAAATTAAAAATTTGAAGAATAAGATGGAACAAGCAAAATGATGTGACCTTCAACAATCAGATCAAAACAAGTCCTACAATAAAGAAGATGGTAGTTTCTCGGGCATATCAGCTAGAGTAGGGCAACAGACAAAACTTGCATCTTCATTATTAGTGATTCACTTATTCACAGCTCAATAAATACAAACAAGCATAGTTGAAAAACTAGGACTTGGCAATTACTCAGCTTACCCAAAATTTAGAAAAACTCAGGATTCAGTAAAAACTTAAAAGAAAAGCTTGGCAATAACTCGGCAGATTTATCAAACATTGAAAAATAGTAATACATAAAAAATTTAAAACATTCTTCAAAGTCACACATATGAGTGAAAATATGGAACATATTATTGATTTCCTTCATTTATAGATCAAAATCAAAATTCAATACACATCATAGACCAAAAAACAAGCTCAAATTTTCCCTATATATGAACATCAAGCTTCAATATCAATAAACATTACAAATTTATATATTTCTTCTATGACTAAAGCTCAGAAAATATTGCCAGCACTGTGTAGGTGTCATGGAAATGGACAGTATAGCTGCATGATCTGTAATAGGAACCTGAGGCATAGGAAAAAATCATAATGAAACAGTTTGATCAAAATTTTAAAACTTTTAAAGGCTAAACTTTAAGTCTTATGATGTAGCAAACCCAAACTAATTAAGCAGCTGCTACAGAAACAATAATGTAAAGCCGTATACCCAGACCCGCAACCTGTTGCAACCCAGCTCACAGTTCACTGTTTAAAAGCTGCTATCCATCAACCAACCTCAGCACCCAACACAAACTTGTCAAAAATTCATTTGATACCCAAAAAGAAGCCATAAAACATGAAAAAAACCTCCTGCAATTCACATTTTATATTAAGTCAAACTTTTTTCGCCCTAGTTGCAAATCGGAGGCAATTTTGTCGACAAGTTTGGTGCAAAAATGGATAAAAACCGCAACAATCTTTGCTTATAACTCAAGAGCCATTTTTTTGCAGCAAGTACTCTATTAGTGTTTGAGCTCATGACTTCTCAGGAATTCTTCAAGGACCTACTGAGTTTTGCAACTATGGAAACAGGTATCAACAATGGCCATCATAAACACAAAGGAGAATGATGGTCAGGATTTGAATCTTCTGTGTTTGCTCAGGGCATCATCCAATTTAGTACCATCTTGGCTATAGATAAGCTGGCAGAAGAAGCTACGTATTCCACCTTCAGATCTTTAAAGCTGGATTTGAAAGATAAAGTCAAAGGTGTTATCTTAATGAGCTAAAATTAATTTTTGAAGAGGTTGGGGGAATGAGGAACATTATAGATGAAGGTTCAACAGTATGACTGTACACTAAAATTAAATGATCAACTCATGATTGAGCTAGGCTCTGGTCAGCTGAATGTTAGTATTCTAAGGATGGGGAACCGCTACAGATGTATTTTTTCTATTCTCATGACAGGAACATTGATACCATAAAGAAAAAGACCAAAGAGACTATAATCTGATGTACCAGGTGGAGATCGTTTCATCATTAAATTCTGCCAAAGGAAAGCCAGAGAAAATGTGTTTGGGAGAAAAATACTTGGCTCTTGGACATAGCATGATTGTAAAACCTTTGAAATAGTTTCCAACATTCATGCACTGAAATTGCATGAATGCCTTGTTTCTTAGTATCCAAATAGTTCCATATCATATTCATTTTCCTCAACATTTGTGAAGAATTCCCAACATTCAGGCAACAAAACTGCTTCAGTAAGCAAACGCCATTATTTTATCCTTCCACAAGCTCTACATTCCAGGCAACATGGTAAAAATGCAATTGTACAAAAGTTTGATGGACCTTACTTGATTTCAATAGAAAATGAAATTGCATCGATAACGGTGCACATAAGAAACAATAAAGAATGAACATACTAAGAAAGCAATAAAAAGTTGTTGCTAATATTGAACGTAACACTAGAGACAATGGGCATGCTTCCACACATACCCGTTGAGAGGCCTGGGTTAGCTGGTATTCAAGTTCCTGTAATTTTTCTTTCTTTTCCAAAAAGTCCTTATCTTCCTCAATAACAAGTGGCTTTGCACCCCTCCAATCATTTGTCACATACTGTTTTAGCTCCTTGAACATTCTAAGCAAGTCCCTGCCTCCTTTTGCAGGTTGAGTAACATCATCAGGAGTAACCACTGCACTGCCTTCTGCACCAAATAATTGTTTTGGAAGTTTAGCAGCTCCATCTAACATTCTTGAAGCCATGTCTGTTGTTGTAGGCAAAGGTAGCTTCCCTTCAACCTGAAGAAACAACATAAATTCCTTACTCTTCCTAATGACTGGGTGTGTAGACAACCGACGAAGGTACTTCTCCAAAGCTATCCTCCGCTGCTCAATAAATTCTTCCTTGTGCATGACCTGACTTTCTACTATACTTTTGTCTGGGCGAGCAGGGATGATAAAACCTCGATATGACTCAGCAAGCCTATCAGCTAGAGTCACAACATCACGAAACCGCCGCCTGACCTTGAATTGTTTGTCACCAAATTCTGTGATATTAGTGTGAGTTTGAATTAGATATGTCACATATGTATTCCCACCAGGGACAAGAGATGCTGCATTATTTTCCTGTTCCTTCTGAGGCTTTGACACAATCACTGTCAGAAAATCTGAAATTGAAGAAGAACTAGTTTGTGAAAATGAATCATTCCCAAAGCCATCAGGATTCCCATTTCCAATAGACTCTCCACCATAAGGAGTGAATACAGCATCTGAATCAGATTCAAAAAAAGATTCACTTTGAGATAAAGTCTCCGGACCAAGACCTCTGTCTGAAGACCGCAAAGGGTCCTCTGTAGGTGACATAGGTTGAGCTTCAGAATATGACAAGCCCCCTGACAATACACTTTTGTAATCTCTATTGGACATATATGTCCGTGGGGTTTGATCAAGTGAAACACTCACCATGGAGTCTGCCATAGACACGGGCAGAGCTTCTTCGGACATGTTATTTTCAGTCCCCATCATGTCAAAGAGAAGCCCTAATTTCCACTGCCATACACCAAAGAAAATACATCAAATGTCCGGTCAAAAAATTAAATGGTCTAAAAAATTGCCACTAGATAATAAATGTATATTAGTTTATCATTTTATTAGTCTAGTCACATGCAAATAGCAGCATGAAAGTGCTAAGTTAGGCCAAACCTACGACAGAATGCATTTGCAGAAGACTCGCAAACACAATCTTTACTTGGATTATTGAGTTTACAGGATTTATGCATGCTACTACCAGCACGCAACAACATTCAAAGAAAAATCAAAATTTGCAATTAAAACAGCAAATGATTAAAAAGAAATAGGCTATCATTCAATTCTCGTGATAACAAACAAACAGGACAGTACAAAAAATCCACTTTAGGTTAACATGCAACACGATTAAAATTTAAGAAAACAATAGTAAAAACATATTGATAATTAGCAGAGTTAATCTGAGTTATCTCCAAAATGCAGTAACACTAACAAAAAATAATGAAAACAAAAAAACTTGAACTATATCGCAAGGCAATAGCACTGTAAAAATCATCAATTTGCCAATAATTCGTTTACCTCAAGCAATTTTTGCTAATTCCACAGTCAAAACAATTTAATTTAGTGAGCTATATAATATAATGGATGCAGCCCCTCTAACTGTATTTTGCCCATAATTGAGTGAACTCACAAAATAACAGAATTCAGGTCTCCTACTTCCACAATACAAAAACACTCGCAGAGAATAACATTAGAAACCACGACTAAACATGACAAACATAAAAAGGGAACAAGTCAACCTAAAGATATCAATTTGGCATATCGGATAACAAAGTTCATTTGCTAAAGAGCATTTCACTACTTCCACAAACTTATCGACAAATCGTGCAAAATTTGGGATGAGAAACGCACTCCATGTAACATTTTTTGCTCTGTTGGCCTTTTAATACATTAAATGCGAGGTTCTAATGGGATGACTACTAAATTAACAAAAGAAACGCGATTAAATAGATTTCAAGAGCTGAACAGTAATACTTTTAAATTAACAAAAGGAATGAGACCAAAGAGATTTTAGGAACTGCGCAGTATGACTATTAAAGTAACAAAAGGAACAAGACTAAAGAGATTTAAGGAACAATACAGAACAAATTTAAAAATTAATACTCGCAGCAAACGAACAAAGGGTATCTCTAACACTTATGATACACAAGTTCCACAGGAACAACACAGAAAAAATTCAAAAATTATCTTTGCAGCAAACGAACAAAAGAGTATCTCTAACACATATGATACAAAGGTTCCACAGAACAATAAATTGCCAAATATACAACGAATCCATAATCAAAATGTATTTGAAAAATGACAACTAAAAATAACAAAACTTCAACAAAATTCAGATTATCATTCCTATACGGAAATTAGGCCATCGTTCCGCAAAATCCCTCCTGTCTTTTTAGTATTTTCAAATCTCATCAGGATTATGATTTTATGGAGAAAAGCTTAGGCCTCTTTAATAAAAATATCATTGCCACAGCTATTCACGACTTCCACAATAAACCAAAAAACAAAACATTGCACAGAAAACCATCATTTATGAAAAGAGAAAGTAGGCATTAAAGAAGAAGATCTTTCCAACACCTAATGTTTACCACAAAAAATTCAATGCATAATTTATTTATTTATTTTAATCAATCTAAGGAAGAGATTGTGTTGAAGCGGCAAGGGTTCGAATCTCACCGCCTGCGTACTAAATCCTCCCGATCACGCGATCATCGACAATGGCGAAAAATGCAGCAGAACTTCCAAAACTTGACAAAGTCCCAAATTTTTAATTTGAATTCATAAATTGACACCTGGCGCCAAAAAATAAATCCATCCGCCGGAAAAATAAATGGATCTACACTAAATTGAGGCCAAAAAAATATTGTTAATAGAAAAAAATTGATCTGCTGTAAATGTAAAGAGGCCCTAAATTCGAGAACTTTGCTGCAGCAATTTTGGCAGGTTTTGCAGCGGCCAGGTGATACTCTGGTTCCCGATCTGCCTTGAATTTTCTTGGCGAAATAGTACAGTTAAAATATAAAACTCCTGTTGCTTTCTGTTCTGTAAACAGAACAGACAACTCCGCCACCTGCAAACCCTTTTTGCTATAATCTGACTTGTTTCCAACTGTCTGAATGTCAAACTATTTCCGATTTACAAGAAAAATACGAGTTAAAAAAAGATAAAGAGCGAGTTTCAAAGACAGTATTTATATACCGAGCGCCGTCGCCGTGTGGTTTAAGTTGAGTGTTTTGGTATGGAGTTGCTTTTAGATATTTGATATTTTCATTAATTTCATTATTAAGTTTAGATTTATAATTATTTTTAGTATTTTAAATTAGATTTGTGGATGCATTTACAAATTCAAATCTTAAATCTTAATATACAATGAAGAATTGTGTTGACTTGAATGTTTGTTTGTTGTAAGTTAAGGATGTTCACTCATTCAAATAGATTTATTGAGTAATTAAATTTCTTTTTTATGAAGTTGGTCAAAAATAATTTAGTACATAGTTAGAAATCATTTCAATTTAGATGTAGTACATGATTGTCTTGTCTTTAATCCTTTTACTCAAAATTATAAATTGAGTGCACCTCAAAATCTAATTTAAATTTTTTACAATTCAATAAATTCATTAAAATTATTAATAAACACTACTCGTCCTTATATTAGCTTAGTACATTCTATTAGATCAAATTCATGCACATCAAGTAAGCTTTGCGAAAAAAGTCACTTCACTTATAAAGATGAAGACTACTAGCACAAAGTAAACCAAAATAACATTTGATTAATTTTTAAGATTAAAAATGTCTATTACAAACAACTATAAAAATATGAAGCTAATATACATTAATTACTCATTTAATATATTTCTATAATTTGATCGACAATGGAGATGGAGCTCGACTTTAGTCGAAAGCATATTCCTCAAATGGAAAGGTCCAAAATTATGGAGGAGCTTGACAAGAGATGTATTTTCCCAGCTTAGGAGGAGGATAAAATAATTTGAATAGGGGTAAAGTAGGGAAACTACTTAATCAAATTAGCTTTTACTCTTTAGAATTGCCTTTGGAAAGCATTGGATGGTCATTGAACTTATGCTAGGGGGGGAGTCTTACCTAATGTAGGTGCCTTTACATGTGCAGCTCTACAAAAATGAACTTTCACAAGGGATGAGATGAAAACCATTGGTTTATTGGGATCTTGGTGGTGTTTGTTTTGCTTTGTCAATAAGGAAGCTAATAATCATCTACTTATTAATTGTCATTTCGCACGTGAATGTTAGTATGTTCATCAAAAAGTTTAAGTCCATTTGACATTCAACCTTATGATTTGTTGCTTCTATTTGGCAATTGGACAAAACTACATAATCTTTCTAGACAAGGATTCAAATAGTAAGTCCTATGGTAATTTGGTAGTTATAGAAGGAAAAGAACAAAATGATTTATGATGAAAGTATCTAAGCTTCAAAGAGGTTTTCAATAAGGTCAAGGAAGGCATATGTGGATTTCTTAATTTGAAGGAGTAGCATCGTAACTTGCATCTACATGCAATTTCTTACTTGGTTAGGCCCTATTTTAGTGTCCATGGACTTATGTGCCCAGTATGCTTGATTTAGCTCAATTTTGCATGTAATTATGGCATCTTCTCTCCAAATAGGACCTCTAGTCCCAATTTGGGACCACATTGGGAGAAACATGGTGACTTGGTCACCCGATTCCCCGATGTTTGGCCTCAAATTGAAACTATGCAACGGTCACTCTGATTTAGCGGGGATTTTAAACCCGTATCATCTTTCTTCAAGTTTTGCACACTAAAATAGTTAGAAGATGTATAAAACAAAGCTACCCTCCCTCATTTTGAGATCATCTCATCACATCCAAGACCTCTTAACTATAATTTTGCATTTCAATTTCTAAGGCAAGAGATCAAGCATTCAAGGCACTGAAGACAAGGAGTGAGTTGTAAATCTAAGCATGTGTGAAGGCATCCATGATCTTCCTTTCCTAAAGTCAACACGAAGCCAATATCAAGCCAACACCAAGCATCTTCATGAGCATTTCAACGTCAAGAAGGTTTATGAAGGTATAAGCATTTCATTTTTTTAGATCTAGCATCCATTATGCTTCAACACACTCTCGATTGCATTTCAGATTATTTCTAATTCAAGGTTAATTCCTAAACCAGGGTTTGACTTGGGCAACCCCATTCTACACAATATTTTTCCTTTTTTCTATGTGCAGGTACAAGTGGTAGATGTGTAGACAAAGATACAGACAGATTGGGAGGAGAGCTAGAGTCTGCAAGTTGTTGGATCAAAAACCACCAAGAATAAGGTGACCCAACCACCCTAGTCTAGGAACGAGGTGACCAAGTTGTCCTAGTCCTCCCACTTCAAACTGAAATTTAGATTGCATGTCAATTATAGTATGTGTTTTTCTTAGGTTATGCTTACTTATATGAGTCATGTATAGAATTGGTATAAGGATATTCAAATAGTCTAGCAGGTTGTATTACGCTAGTCAAATCATCTTAAAAAAATAGTGTAAAAGATTACAAAGAAAAGGCATAGTTTGCAAAGTAACCTAAAAAATTTGTCTGCAAAAATTTGTGTTGCAATGTGTGCACAAAATGTAACAAAGATAGAAGTGTATTCCCTCACATTAAAATGACTACATGTACAACTTTCTAAGAGAAATTGCTTTAAGGTAGCATAGATGCATCCAAAATACAAGTAAGTGGCCACAATGATATCCCCCAAAGAAGGGAAAAACCAAGTGCAATGAAGCACAAAAAAAAAAGAGCACATAAGAGATCCACTAACTAGGCTCAATATGTGCATTTAATAAGTATTGTATATCAAGTATAACTGCAATGAGTTGATCTCATCCCCCTAAGGTGGTAGAACTACGAGAACAATGGAATAAGAGTACATAACATGAGCAACACACAAGTCTTTTTGGGTCAACATGGTAGAGACCAAAAAGTGAGATTTCAATGCTTTGCATCATCCCCAAATAGACAACACAAAAGTACATTTAAGATAATAGCACGTGTATGACATAACATTGATACGACATATAGAAGAAGTGAGATACAAGTAGGGGAATGTTACAACAGATTTAGTCCCCTTATTACCTTGTGTTGATGGAGCAACAAGAATCATCTAAAGAGAACTTAACATAACACAAAGATATATTAAGTAGCACAAAGTAGTGATTGGCATCAGCAAGTTGTGGATTGATGCATCCGCAAATTGGTGCATGTGCCTACCTTCGGCATATCCACCTAGTGAGTGTCATGAGATAGTTTTTGGGGTTTGAGATGCATGGGTATGCTCTCTAGGTAGTTCCTAAATATTCTCATATTTTGTCTGAGAGGCTAGACGTGCCCATCTACTATGGTATGTATGGGTTGGACCTCATTATGGATCCTAAGGTTGGAGCCATTGGAGCCTTGGAGGTGTTTTTGGAGATTTATCTTCTTGTTGGATGATTCATCACTGGTTCTTGCATTTGATTATGTTGAATAAATATAAATGAAGTTTAGTTGATGTATTAATAAACAACAACAAAAAAAAATGTCCTTGAATTGGAGCATGTTTGTCTTATTGTCCAAGGGTTCCTTGACGAAGCATTACATGTTGTATAAAGGAGGGTATATCTAATATTTAAAATATTTTATACCTTGTTGACGAAATGCTCCTTGAACGGGATCACAAGTGTAGATGCAATAGCATGACTCCGTGCAAGACCTAAAATGAAATTAATCATGAAAATATATTTGCATGAAGATTGTTGAAACTTGCCGCAAACACTATATTTAAAGAAGAATGTCTTGAATGCTTGAATGCTTGGTTGTGTCTTGATATAGATGTGTATAATGATTACTTGCTTGAGATGTGTTATGTGTATGCATATGGGGGGTAAGATTGTTTCCATACTTATCCATCTCTCCCTTGGATTTTGGGTTTAGACTTGTGAAGAGAGTTGACATAGAAGAACTTTTCCCGCTTCTACAAACTAACCATTAGAGGGTTTGAATTTGGGCTCTAATTATCAAGACTAGGTCGCCCCAAGCATCCTATTTTGGGACTGTATTGCTCCAAGCACCTTAGTATTGGGACTAGGTCACCCCAGGTGATCTAATCCTCTTGAAAAAGGAAGAGACTAGGACTTAAAGTGTATAATGCCTTGTTGATGTTGGAATTTTAGCTAGTGTAAGTTGTATTGAACAAGATTGATCATGGGAAGCCATATATGCAAAAATGGGGCCTAGGTGAGCAATAAATAAAAGAGGAACACAATTTACAATGCTACATTTAGCCCCCACTTTAGCGGGAGATGTATGAGCCTACATGCACACTCGCAATAGAGAGAGAGGGAAGACAACAAATAGATAAGACATCACAATGTTTAAGGGAAAAAGCCTCCAAATTCCAGGATCTTAGCTCGTGCAACCATGTGCAAGGGCACACAACAAACCAAAATAAAATAGAGAAAAAAATAAATACAACTGAAAAAGATTAGTACTAAAAATAAAGGCTCCAAGTCAACTCGTTGAAGAGACCTTGATAATAAAAATGTCTATACAAGTGGTTACATGGAAAGAGCGAGGGCATAAACCAAATATAAGACAATGAACAATGGTCCAAAGAACTTGCAAGGTGTTTTATGCTATGTGATCATCAAGGATAAAGAAAGGAAACATGGATTCAATGAGCTAGCAAGTTGTGTTATGCTAGGTGATCCATGAAAGAGCATAGATTCGAATAGACAACAAGATGCTTTATGTTGTGTGATTCACGTGACAAAGAGGAGTAAGAGTAAAAAATGATCTATAAAATTGGTTATGCTAGTTCTACTAATCCCAAGAGAGAGTTTAATGCAAAGAGAGTTGATAGTCTAGCAAGTTTTGTTATGCTAGTCAATTCAT
Organism: Thuja plicata; assembly: GCA_018584345.1. NCBI lineage: Eukaryota > Viridiplantae > Streptophyta > Pinopsida > Cupressales > Cupressaceae > Thuja > Thuja plicata. The sequence continues at coordinate 2,682,300 of MU224432.1, read as the reverse complement.
CTTGAAAAAGTTAGTACAAATGAAAGGTCAAATAGTCTATAAAGGTGTATTGTGTTGATCAACCAATCCCAAGGATAACTAATCAAAGCATTGTATGTGTAATGGAAGTGGTGGTAAACAAGGTACAATAGGATTCACATTTTTATGCATACAAACAAGGAATCTATCTTACTCTTATTTCACCACCTTTTGCATTGGAAAGAATATGATCCATGAAGTCTCGATAAGAATTGCTAGGAAGATTAAGTGATCCTTCACTGTTAAGTACTATGACTGTGCAATTGTAATTGAGAAATTCAAGATCTAGAGTTAATAAGAAAGAAAAGATGGTTTTTTGCATGCACGAGAAGACTAGGAGCTTACATACCAACTCTGAGACTAGATTTTGGAACTAGAGATTGTAACTAGCCTACAAACCAAATTTTTGGTCAAAGTGGGAGGATAGGGGCAACTTGCTGACCTTGTTCCTAGACTAGGGTGAGTGAGTTGCCTTGAACTTGGTACTTTGCATTGTAATCATATGCAAACTATATATCTTCTCCATATTTATCTAAGTTCCTTTCCATGCATCTGCCACCTATTCCTGCACACACAAAGAGAGAAAATTTTGTGTAGAAAGGGGTTTTCCTAAGTCAAACCCCACTCTAGGAATCAACCTTGAAATATAAATAAAATATGAACGAGAGGAAAGGCTATTGATGTATAACATACACTTGATTTGAAAATGGAATGCTTATACCTTCATAAACCTTCTTGATGTCGAAATGCTCATGAAGATGTTTGATGTTAACTTTATGATAAGAAGATTGTGGATTCATTCGTAAACCCTTAGATCTGCAAATTACTCCTTGTCTTAAGAGCCTTGAATGCTTGATCTCTTTCCTTGAGACTTAGAATGCAAAATTATAGTTGAGATCTTGATTAGGAATTGATTTATTACTTGTAGATTTCCAAAATGAGGGATGGAGCTTGATTTTATAACTCTCATAACTATTTTGGGATGCATAACTTGAAGAAATTCAACAAGGGTTTAAAATGCTAGCTCAAACCAAACAACTATTTCAATTTTCAAAATTGGGGCCAAATATTAGGGACGTGGTGACCCAAGTCACATTGTCCCTCTCAATCACCTTGATCCACATAGGATAGACCCAAATTTGGACTATAGGTCCTATTTGGAGAGAGGATGTCAAAAATACATGCGGAACTAAGGCTAGATCAATCTCATTGGGAACGAAAGGCCAAGAACACTAAAATAGGTCCTAACTAAGTAAGAAATTGCATATAGATGCAATTAACGATGCTACATTTAGCCCTCACTTTAGCAAGAGTATAAACCTACTTAATACTCTTGATAAAGTACATCAAAGTGTAGGAAAATTTTGTTAAGGTAAAAGAGACAAGGAAATGCCAAGCCCCTAGGTGGCCTAGGTCCTCATTAATCTAAGACCAAGATAAAAGAAAAAACACCTAGAGAGAGAGAGAGAGAGAGAGATTATTTCAATTGGCATTATTCGGTCAACTTATTATGAGTCGTATAAAGAGATTGACAAAAAGAGAGAATTGAAATAGTCTAGAAAATTGTATTATGATAGTCAATTCACCCCAAGTATAACCAAGCAAAGCATTTTATGGTAAAAAATCCTGATAAAAAAAGGGTGCAAAAGGAAAACCAAGGAAAGAATTGTATCCAAGGAATTCTACCGAGGGGATATTATAAAGAAAAAGGCATAGTTTGCTAAGTGACCTAAAAAATGGTTGTAAAATTTATTTGTAGAGTGTGGATAATATAACAAGGAGCGGAGTGTATGCCCCCATGTTGTCAAAAGAGAGCTATAACACAATAATAAATAACAAGCAACACATCATGGGGGGAGTACATTAGGAACAAGTAAACACACAAAAGAGTCAACTGCACAAGAGGATCAATTCAAGTGTATCATCTGCCAACCCATCTTGTTGAAGATTACGTGGGGAAGGAAAACAAAATGAGAGAGTAATGTCAAACATGGTAGATGGAGCTATTGGAAGTTCCAAACAAGGACCATACTCTAATGAATAGTCACTTTTCTCACCACAAAGAGTGAGAGTTATGCTTGGGAAAATCTTGAAGATAATTCATGATTAATTTTAATAAAATCATACATATGATGAGAATCATTAGGATCAATATAATTTGCATCACTAACATTTTTAACATCATCAAGAGTATCATCATCATCTAAATTAATCACAAGGTGTCTTAAGGGAGGAAATTGTTTGGGAATCAAGCTCACAAGCCTTGGCACGACCTCTACAATAGTGATCATGAGCACTATGGTTTCATTTAGTTTTGATTCAAATCTCTAAAGGTTTACGATCAATTAGCATGGTCTCCTTTTGTCTCCTTTGTCGGAGGAACAAAAGGAACTTTATTGAGTTGAGAGATAGAGGATGTTGGACATTTGCAGGATATAGGAGGTGTAATTTAACTCTAAATTGGAGGAATGGAAGGTGTGAGAAGAATTTTAGGTCCTAAACAAGGAGATGAGACATCCTTTGGTTTTTCCAATTAGGAAACCATTTCATGCCTGAACTTTTGGTAAGATAGGAAAAAATGTCTTGGTAAGGTTGTCATGGTTGAGGTGTTTGAGGCCAAAATAAGTCTAGTTCAATTTTTATATGACTTGCTAAAGGATTATAGAGACTATGGTCAATTGTGATAATTAATCTATTATGGAGAAACTTCAAACACTTATGGGTAGGAGACCCAATAGCTTTCAAGGAAGTCCTATTATCACTTGGAATTGATCTGAGGTAGGGATAATGAAAAAGGTGACATCTAAGCACTTCTTACCAAATTCAATAAGAAGAGTAATAGAACCATGGTTAGAGTAGGTAAAACCATTACAAGTCTTGATCATCACATCACATTTGTCATGAGTTTCTTGAATAAATTGTCTTGTGAAAAGATGTTCTCAGTTATAACATTCACCATTCAAATAGGATCAATAAGCAATCCTTGGGAGAATATACCATTAATCTTTGCAAAATTCTAAACAATATTGTCATGTGCCTTAATAGTCTTCTTATGATTGAGGGTAATGCAAGGTTTCTATTTAGAAATAGGTTTGGGTTTTGATTTGGATTGGTCAATAAGATTGACAACATTGTTGATCTCGCTACATGTAGCATCAACCTTCATAATTATTAGGTTACTAGGATCAACAATATTGGTGGAAGAATAAGTCAATGAATTAGTTGGCTCAATGGTGTTAGTAGAATGAGAAGGCAGAGAATTAGTATAGATTCACAAGTTTTAGTTTGGGGCGCAATATATTTATTTCCTTTTTCATTAAAACCCTCAATGGTTATGGAATTAGAATCTATGAGGTCTTGGATAAGATATTTTAAATGATGGTACTTCTTAGCATCATGGTAGGCTGACAATGGTATGTTAGGATTAAGTAATAATGAGAGGAGGGGTGAATCAGTATTACAACACTTTAAATTAAACTTAAACCAATTCCAAATAAACTATAATATTGTTGAAATGAAAAGAACATAAGAAAATAACACACAACTCATTACACCATAATTTGTTGTCAAGAAAACCTTGGCCAAGGGAAAACCTCGGCAGGGATGGCACCCACAAGCATGCACTAAAGTATAATGTCCCTGTTAGGAGACCTAGCTCTGTTAGGAGCTGAGTATTACATAATACATTGCCTTGTTAATGGAATATCAACCTTGTTAAAGGTATACAACACCCTGTTAGGGGTACACTGAGCTTACAACTCTTACAATCAATACTTCTGTTACAAAGTGTTCTTAGTAATGAACAAAAGCAAGCATCTCCAATGCTTAGATAGTTCCAATTGTAGTTATTTACAATATTTGTCAACCTATGATCTCGCATATGCCATCAGTCATCTCTAATATCTCTTTCACACACACACACACATGAAGAACATTCTGTAAAGTGAAGGTGTGTGTGTGTGTGTGTGTGTGTGTGTGTGTGTGTGTGTGTGTTACCTCATTTAATCGGCTCTCAAATACAATACAAAATAGAATAAATACTTATACAAAAAGTAAATACAATGTCAATGCTCTTGTACTACCAAAGCATAGGTAAATCAAAATAACAATCCAACTTAGCACGTTTGGCTTCTATATCATGCTCCCTCAATCATCGTGATTATTCAATTGCTTTGTTTCACTGTCCTACTATCTTCGCATGCCTTCAAAACACTCTAACTCTCTGTGATCATCACCAAAACACAAGCGATCTTAACTGAAGGTCATACATATCCCATAGTGTCTTCCTCTAAGCTTGTAAGCCATCAAACATCATATATGATCTTTGTTGTCCAAAACAATATTGTTATACTTTGTACTTCTATTTCTATACTTAGTCAATTTCAAAACTGTATCTCCAAAATTGTACTTAACTCGATCATTATATCAAATGTGTTGCCATAAATGAAAAATCTCAAGTGTCTCATATCACACCAAAAACATCACTTGCCAAAAATCTCTCCCTTTGGCATTGATGGTAACACTTAGCGAAAAATGATTAAGCGTCCGAACACAAACTGTTCTCTTCTCTTCTTTTCCCATTTTTCTTCTCTTCTCCCCCTTTGACAACAGTGGAAAAGGTGTATCCAAAATTTTACAAAAATGTAGAATTTAGTGCTTGCTCACCAATTTTAGAACATCTTGAAAGGAATCTTCCAAGATCTTCACATCTACATTCCATGACTCTACCAATAATTGACTAACATGTATTAGTCCATTCAGTGCATAGGATGAAGTCTCTGCTAACTCTGTAGGCATAGAATTTGTCAATGAATCTACAGTCTTCTCCATACTAGATAGATGAACTTCAATAATTGATAGCTTAGGAGTGATTAGACTCTTCAGCAAACCAAATCTTGTCAACACTCTTTCTTTCTCTATATCTAAGACATTCAACTTATCAAAAATCTTTTATACCTCTCTATCCATCTCCAATACAGATTCTGAGGAGGTCTCAAAACTATCCATCATGTTGTTCAGAGTAGCCACGTCCTTTGCAATAATGTCTTCAATATTTTGAACGTGTTTGATAGGGTTCATATAATAATAGTATAACATGCTTCCATGTGTGATACAACTTTTGGCCTTTGATGTAGCTGATCTCAGAATGCCCAAGTCCCATGAAATAGACTGACATACTTCCTTCAACTTCTTCTCTAGATAACTTTTCTCTACCTTCTCTTCAGTGATCTTCACTAAGGACTCATAGTGAATGTCAAAATCATCTAGTTCCATTTTCAGATTCTCTACATCATCTTTACTTTGAAAAATAATAGCGACTGGAAGTAGTTTATTCACAGTATCAACTGCTCTAGTAATTACCTTAGCCTTTTTGTCTCCTTTCTTCTTAGATCTTTCTTTTGCCTTTGTGAATGTGATGAAGGATAGTATCATCAGTTCATCCTCATCCATACTATCAACATCTGTGCTTACAGACTTATCCTTTCTTGCCAACAATACAATAGTGGATGTGTCAATTTCTTGTTTTACTTCAACTCCTGCCTCTTCTCCTTTCATTGTATCTATCTCATCTATGTGTTCAGATTCTACTTTCTACTCTTCCTCTTGTTGTTTTTCCTCTTCATATACCACTGTATTATCAATATTTCCTACAAATGGATCTTTCATCAAGTGAAGTGTCAAGGGTCATAGGCACACCAAAAACAAAGAAATCTGGTTGCATGTTAGTGCTTCCTTCGCTCTTCTTAATATTTGCCTCAACTGACTTAGAGGTCTCTCCAATTCCTATAGGTGTAGGCATAGTAGGTTTAGGAGGTGAAGTTTTCTAAGGAATATTGCTCATAAGTGTCTGATCTAATTCCTTTTGAGTCTCCTCTATGACTTCATCATATTTTTTGCCCATAATTTTCACTAATCTTGCTTTAGTTCTCAACAAGGGTTTGAGTTCCTCAAGTACCTCTCTCTCTCTCTCTCTCTCTCTCTCTCTCTCTCTCTCTCTCTCTC
>MU224432.1:2648613-2676229 GCA_018584345.1 Thuja plicata | reverse complement strand
CTCTCTCTCTCTCTCTCTCTCTCTCTCTCTCTCTCTCTCTCTCTCTCTCTCTCTCTCTCTCTCTCTCTCTCTCTCTCTCTCTCTCTCTCTCTCTCTCTCTCTCTCTCTCTCTCTCTCTCTCTCCTATACAAAAACTACTCGAAACATATCGTCAATAGCTTGACTCCTAATCGCCTCATCTTCCATATGTGAAAGTTGTTTTCTAATCTCTAGTTTACCATTCAATTCCTCAGGCATACTTCCCTCTATCTCTAATAGATTCTTCTTGAAAACAAGTAGATGATTAATTACTATGTCCTAAATCACTATTTTTTCAGATGCCTCATACTTGTCATAGTATTTATTCACTGAAACAAGATTCCCTTGCTCAATAGCTCTTTTCTCTAGCATATTTATATCTGGCTTCCATAGTTGCCTAAAATTTGTGGTCTCTTTTTCAATTTTCTTCTCTTCTTCTTCAATCCTCTATTTCTTAGGAGGTGAGTCCAGTTTAATGGACCTTGTATTTCTCGGAGGAACAAGCTTTGTTGATTCTTCTTGTAATGTCTTCTGTGGTGGTGAGGGTTTAGTTACATCAATTACAGTAGAAAGTGGACTAACTACCTACTCAATTTCTGGAGGTGGAAGGGCTTTAGTAGCAGTGCTTGCCAACCCAGAAGATCTCTCTATAATCTTCTTCCTTACATCTTTCATTTCTTCTTTAGTTATTTTGGCCTTAGCTGTCATTTCATCAACCATTTTCTCTTTCTTTCTCTTCCTTATACCTCTAGTATGTTCTTCTATGACATTGGTTGATTTCTCTTCATATGTGCCCCATCTCTCCTCAAATGTATCAACTTCAGATGCCAAAATATGTTCAACTTGCATGATTAAAACTTCTGAACTAACTTCATAAGCCATAGGGTAACACTATTTCTTCCTTGGTAAAACTGTCTCAAAACATACACAGTCAGTTTCAACCATGAAATAGATTGTATCCTTATATCTCTCAACTAACTCTTCAAGAATTCTAAATCTTTCTTTATTTTGCCTCTAAATAATTTTGATAATCCCAAATAGTTCTCCATATACCCATGTGTTGTTTTGTATTTTGTAACTCAGTGATATATGAATACCAGTGGGTATGTTGTATTTCCATGCTCGAGGGTGCATTCCAGGAAACTTATGCTCAATGTGGATATACATGTGAACTAGAAGTGAGCCAAATCTAAAAGCCTTAGATTTATCCTTCTTGATTAACTTTAAATTCCCTAAAAATTGTTGCATCAGAACCTCGCATAGGTTGAATATGATGTTTTCCTTTACCATCCTATAACCCATCATAATGACTCCTACTGAGACTGAATTAGGTCTATTGTTATAGTAAATCTTATATTCAAGTATCATGAAAACTAGTCTTACATCCTGTAGGAAAATATCATTCACTGTCATTGCTCGCCTATCCCATTTTGAATTGTTAGGGTTTTGAATTGTTTCTTTATATGTTTTTCTGCCACAAGGATAACTCCAGTGTTGTCTAACCCAGTTATTTCATGAATCAACTGACTTGAAATCTTTGCAGGTTGCTTTCCTATCCAGATGAATTGGTCATGAACTCTACTATGTATAATTTTGAACCATTCTTCTTCGCTAAATTCATAGAAGTCTATCATTTTCATTATGCTCAGGTTTTCTAGGTGTTTGAATTCATCCTTCATTTTACCATCATCACCTATCATGTTTCCCATTTCGGTAGTAATCTCATCATCTCCCAATGTATCATATTTTCAATGTATATATGCCCTAATATCTTCTATGTGCAAGACGCCATGTGGCGTTTGGGAAAAGGCTCCTTTAGGGTTGTCTTCATAAGACTTGAATGGATGTTTCTTGAATTTATATCTAGGTCTATCCACAACATCATAAATCAATGGTGCATCCATAACTTATGATAGATAAATAGTCTAAATACCTCAAACACATTGAATTTTAAACTTCCACTTCAATCAATCACGCAATGTGGTTGCTTGGTGGTCTGATACTCTCTAAACTCTGCTCTCCCTAGTTGCTGCTCTTCAAATGGTGAAGAAATAAGTAACTCAGATGTATTTTATTCATCTCTAAGTGAGAAAATGCACATTACCCAATAAAATCAACTTCGTACACTATCCAGTCAATCAAAAATCTCGCAATCATGGAATATGAATCGTCTGATTTTGCGATCACAAATATAGGTTCCATAATATCTACATACACTATAACCAACCTTGCATGAGCTTACTCCTCATAATCAGGGGCTAGATATAATTTGGTGTCTTCATCCAATACTCCCCCTAAGGCCATGCTCGGCCATTTAGGTCGATGTAGTAGTGTTAGCATTAGGTGACGATTTAGTAGCATCTTCTATCTCTCCCTTAACCAATATCTCAATTCACTCTTTGAATTTCCATACCTTACCACTGTTGTTATCTTCTGCTTTCTTGAAACAATTGTCAAATTCACTTCTGTATTCTGCAAGACTCTCACAAGTATCACTATCAGTCCTCTTTGTATTCATAGGAGGTGGTACTCTTCTATTGTCTTCTCTATTATACCTACAAAAATTTTCTGTGTGCCATGGATTGTTAAATTTGTAGCATATAGGAGGAGGTTTGTTCTGATTTATCTACAACTTAAAATACCTTGCAATGTTCCCAAGGATATTACATTTGTAACATGTGGTTTTAACTGTTGATTCTCCTCTGATGTTATCTTGTCTATATCTAGATTGATCAGGTTTACTGCATTCTACTTTCTTGTGCCCATATGCACGACAATTAAAACAATAACCAGAAAAAGATTTGAAAAGGGCATTACCTCTACAATCTCTCTTCATGTGTCCAAACTTGTTACATCCAAAACATCTACCTCTGAAAGGTCTGATTGGTTCTTTAGGTTCTTCAAGAATAGGTTTTTCTTCATCTGTCTTCACATCAGATTTTTCTTCTTAATTCTTAGAACATTCAGCTTCATTGAAGCCAACACCACTCATATATCCTTTAGGTTTTTGTCTATCTCCTTGTTCATCAATCAAGTCACTGCTCATGTGAAGCCTCTCAATATGTTTCTTTGTCTCAACAACTTCACCTTTAATGATCTGATTATATTTCTCCAATTATATATATTGTTCTTGTAATGGTCAAGTTCAATCTTCATTTGTCCCATCAGAATATTAGCATCCCTCAAAGCTTCTTCAATTTTTTTTTAGCATCTTTTTCTTGTCGAATATCTTTAGCCATCATTTCATGATTAAACTTTAAAGTATCATTCTCTTGTTCAAGTTGCTTTATCTTATTTGAATTATCATTGTCTGAATCCTCTTTTATCTGAACCATAAGATCTTGTCTCTGACTTCTGGAAAGTTCAAGCTGATCTTTCAATTTCTTAATGAATCCCTCACCTCTTGTTAAACTTAATCTCAAGTCACCATTCTCTGCTTTTGCTTTGTCAAGGTCTTCAAGTGTTGCTTCAAAGTTTTCTTCCAAACTTACAGAATCCATCTTGATCTCCCTTAAGTTGTTAAACTTTGTTTTCAAGGTCCAACAACTCTGATACCAATTGTTAGGATTAAGTAATATTGAGAGGGGGGTGAATCAATATTACAACACTTTAAATTAAACTCAAACCAATTCCAAATAAGCCATAAGATTGTTGAAATGAAAAAAACATAAGCAAATAACACACAACTCATTATACCATAAATTATTGTCAAGGAAACCCTGGCTAAGGGAAAACCCCGGTGGGGATGGTACCCACAAGCATGCACTAAAATATAATACCCCTGTTAGGAGACCTAGCCCTATTAGGAGCTGAGTATTACATAGTACATTTCCTTGTTAAAGGAATATTAACTTTGTTAAAGGTATACAACTCCCTGTTAGGGGTACATTGAGCTTACAACTCTTACAATCAATACTTATGTTATAAAGTGTTCTCAGTAATGAACAAAAGAAAGCATCTCCAATGCTTAGATAGTTCAAGTTGTAGTTCTCAACAATATGTGTCAACCTTTGATCTTGCATCTATCATTAGTCATCTCTCTCTCACACACACACACACCTTCACTTTACAAAATGTTCTTCATGTGTGTGTGTGTGTGTTACCTCATTTAGTCGGCTCTCAAATACAATAAAAAATAGAATAAATACTTATATAAAAATCAAATACAATGTCGATGCTCTTGTACTACAAAAGTATAGGTAAATCACAATAACAATCCAACTTAGCATGTTTGGACTCTATTTCATGCTCCCTCAATCATCGCGATTGTTCAACTGCTATGTTTCACTTCTCTATTGTCTTTGCATGTCTTCAAAACACTCTAACTCTCTGCAATCATCACCAAAACACAAGAGACCTTAACTGAAGGTCATACATATCCCATAGTGTCTTCCTCTAAGCTCGCAAGTTATCAAACATCATATATGATCTTTGTTGTCCAAAACAATATTGTTATACTCTGTACTTTTATTTCTATACGTAGTTAGTTTCAGAATTGTATCTCCAAAACTGTACTTAACTTGATCATTATATCATATGTGTTGCCATAAATGACAACTCTCAAGTGTGTCATATCACCAAAAATGTCACTTGCCAACATGGTATTGGAAAAAAGGCTTTACAACCATAGGAAGTTGAGAATAATTTTATAAGGGTTAATAAGTTCGATGGGAGGAAGTTTTAAAACATTAGCATTAATCAAATTCAACATAATATTATTCAAGGATTCAAAAAGATATATAAAATTACGAGATGGATTGAAAATGGATGACAAAGGAGCCATACCTTGTGGTGTAGCTACCACTTGTTCATCAACATTATTATGTCGTAGGCATTTCCATATGAGAAAGATCAGGCTAAATTTTTACATCAACGATGGGAAATGGTTGAGACATAGTGATTACCATTGAAGTCATCTGAACCGTTGATCGATTTTCACTAGTTAAATGAGATTCATTAAATGATGATGCAAGTGTTGTCCTTTTGTGCGCTACTTTAGGCATCGACAGGGAGGTATTGCCTGAATGTACATATACTAGACTATTGTTCTCATCTCCGTGTGTATTGCGTGTTTTCTCCCATAAGAAACTATAGGGTGAAGGGTTGGGTCAACAAAGTAAACTACCTTTCCTTCCTAGAAGGAACCTGTTCCTTTACCGCTGGTGCAGATTGGGGAACTGTTCCTTTACTGTTCCTTTACTATTTTAATTGTGCAGATTATGGGTAAACTAGAGCTATTGTCTAGACACTACCAAAGGTTATACAATTAAAACATCCATATCTACGCCCAACAATAGTTTCTTGGCAGCTTTACAAACATTGTTGACCCGATCCATTTGGTGCATTCCAATCATCCCCCTTTGGGAATTCTGTCAACAGTTCATGGGCCTTGCTTGTGCATTGATGGTCGTCCATATCTAGAAAAAATGGCATCTACACCTAACCACCATAGGTTAGGGCATTCCATGAAAAGGGTTTTCATATTTATTCTACATTGTTCTCTCTTTGCAAACATTTCTATCAGAGCATTTAGAACCAAAGTGTTTAACCAAAATCCCTCCACTGTATCCGAATAATGACAATTTACTCACGTAGTTTACATGCCTTGTTCGAATGGCTTCCATTACAACATAGGCCATGCCTTGTTCACCTCTTTCTTCCCCTCGCATGCTTGCAACCCAAATTAGGTTTTCCCTGTTTGCTCGTGAGGAAGCGAGAAAACCCCACGTGGTAAGAAAATTAAAATATTATTCAAATGTCCTTGGTCACATTTCATGTTTGTCGCTGGTTCATATCTTTTCACTAGGATTTTCCTTTTTACTCATGAGGAAGCGCATGATGGACGCATGGAAGATAAAATATATTTTAATTTAAAGTCTTTTCCCTCTCCATTTCATGAGGCCAACTATTATTTTTACGTTAAATTTTTTTTAAAAATTTTTAATCAATATTTTAAAGAAAATGTTATGTACTATTTTTTATTATATAATTTATTTGATATAAATCTAAATTTGTTTTTTAAATTTATTTGAATGTATTATTATTCCTAGAATAATATTCTATAATTTCGTTCGCGATATAGACTTCATCTAACAAGAGTCATTTTTGAGATCATAGTGTCATTGACAGTTCCGTCCAATTGTATTGAGATCTGCTCATTTTGTCATATTCATCATACAGATCTTCTTTCTACATAAAGGAACTCTGATGATGAGCATATCATATTCATGAAATGAACAGATCGTATTCACAGAATGAACAAATCATACTCACCAGTAGATGGAGGTAGTCATTCGGCTAAAATATAGGGCAGTGGTGTTGAATGATTGTGTGGAGGTTGAAATGAGTGTTGATAATGTGAGGTGTAGTGTTTCTCAAATTGCATTTGGGAAAACAAGTACAGTTTCAAAAGAAGGGCATTTTCCTTCCAGAATAAGATTGTGCCTTGCCCCTTGTGATGTTTCCCTTGTGCTAATGGCGACCTTGAATAAGTCCTCTGCAAGCCCTGTTAAAAAGGTGACTTCGTATAAAAAAAATTCTTGGTACTGACTACCATTCTAAGTTTCTTGTGTTTCTGAAATCACCGTGTGTCAATGAAACTAATCTCAGTACTGATTATTTGAGTAGCTAGAAATATGAACAGAGCAGTGAAGGGTAGCAGGGGATTTTGGTCTCCCCGTAATATGACACTCTGGTCCTTATCCATCTCTACCAATATTCCATCTGCTCTCAAACCTGCACAACATAATGGATAAACAATATATTTCTCTTTAATTAGTATGCTTCTCAAAAGAATAGAATGATTCAAAATAGTCATGTTTAATTCATCTACCTCAAAGAATGAGATTGAGAAAGTAGGAGCAGTGAATCTCTCTCAATCTAATATCGCCATAAAATCCTTCAAGTTGAGGCCGACATTAAAGTTCCCATAATTTATAATTTATAAATCTAATGTCGCCATTATTTATAATTTATGTGGGAACATATGTTTAAAAGGGCATTAAAGTTCCTCCCTTGGGACCCTACTTTGCTTTACACTATGATTTATGTGTCAATTTTTCAAAGTAACTTTGACATTATCTTTTACGTACCCTAAATTCCTTGGGAGCTTACCCTTCACTATGAAGAAAGAGAATTTAGGAGTGAGTGGTGGCCTACCTTATTGAAAAAGGAAATTTTGGTTTTGGTTTAATCTAGGAAATTGATGAAGCCATGAAAACAAAGATGTCGAGAGCGTGCAATTGTGGGATCTTATGTGATTATCCTTATCTACTTGTTGGTGCAGTTTTATACAGGGATTGCAATGTGGCCATTTTTTGTTAGGAACTCTATACGACACAGATGTTGTGCTATAGATTGTGGCCATTTTTTCGTGGTTTGTTTAGGAGGGAGAAGTAGAGTGGTGGACGGTTCTCCAAAAATAAAATACAATAATTGAAAAAACAAAGATAAAAACAAATAGGGCATAGAATGATATATGTGCCTTACCTCTTTTTAAGTTATGTTGGGACCTATATTGGTAAGTACAAATTTAACTAAGTTGAGTGCTTCCTTAATAGAACCCACTATCTATAACCAATCTAATAAATTGTTCAATAGACCCCTTAGAAATAAATGATTCTATTGTAGCATTTTGTCTTTCATTATACTTGTCACATGCCTAAATATCTTAACCTATAGAAATTTCTAAGAGTTAGGGGTGATTGTGTCCATTTGTAGCCTTTATAGGGCTTATAGGTTTCCTCTTGCCAATATTATTTCCCTCCATTCCTTGAAACCCAACATTTAAATTTTTTCTTGAGACCTTTGACTGTATGTCTTTTAGACTTCTCGTTACTCTACACTTTATCGTGGATTTACTATGCATCAACTCACTACTTTGTCTTTTGGCCCTAGAATTTTAAGTCTCCATGTAATTGTGTACCTCTTAAGCTATAAGACTAATCCATCAAATATTATTTATTACTTTATCTAACACTCTATTTTTATTTTTATTCAAAACATATAAACATAGACTTACATATATACATTTAAACATTCACCAAATTCATTTTTCTTTCATCAATTATTTTTTAAATAAAAAATACTTCTTTAATGGTGAATATGCATTTATTTTGTTTTATTTCAATGAATAAGTATTTGTTGAGTTAGAAAATATACTTTACCTAATTTACCTTGATTGCGTCATTTACTTTTTCGAAGTAATAATATTTAATTGTCTATTTATATTTACACTATCCACTCTACTTAAATACGCGATTCAGGGAGTGATTTACAATTAATTTATAAATATATTTTCCAGGTTAATGAATCATTAAACTGAGCTATCTAATATCCACCTTTAAAATAAAAAGGATGTCCACAAGTGAAAAATGTTAAATATAAAGACATTCATTCAAAGTAGATTTAATTGCTTTGAAAGGACGTCTGTTATTATCGTCTTATGTCAATAAAACCCTAGTTTGATGCTATGCCAATTTTCCTTTCTGAAAAAAGAGACAACAAATGGGTGGAAAACGTAGGCAATGCATTGTTTGACAGACAGTGTTGATAGCTGGGAAGATATCAATCAACGTCTTCGTAGCCTATATGAAACCTTAAAAAAACACGCAATGTAACAAGCCATGAGTCGACTTTGCAACATCCAATATGTGTAGACTTAAAGGTATAAGAAAGGGGTCATGGAGAGATGGATGGATAGAGATAGGGAGATGTGTCTAAATGGAGTGATAATGTGTGTGTGTGTGTGTGTGTGTGTGTGTGTGTGTGTGTGTGTGTGTGTGTGTGTGTGTGTGTGTGTGTGTGTGTGTGTGTGTGAGAGNGTGTGTGTGTGTGTGTGTGTGTGTGTGTGTGTGTGTGTGTGTGTGTGTGTGTGTGTGTGTGTGTGTGTGTGTGTGTGTGTGTGTGATAGGAATAGAAAGAGGGAGGGGTGAATAAGAAAGAGCAAGATATAGTGTAAGGATATAGAGAGAGGTGTGGAGATGGAGATTGAAAGGAAGAGGGACATGTAGAGGAGAGAGAGGGGGGAGAGTGCAGATGAAAGATGTAAATATATAAAAAAGAGAGAATGAGAGAGGGAGAAATATAGAGATAAAGATATAAGTAGAAAGTAATAGAGAGAAGTAGAAAGGGGGATATATATAGGCATAGATAGTGATAGAGAGATGACAAGACCAAGATACATGTAGAGGGAGAGATGGGAGAAGAAATATAGAGATGTAGAGATTAAAAGTTATAGGAAGGGGGTGATGGAGAGAGATGGTTGGATAGAGATATAGATGAATATAAAGTGGGAGGATGGGGAAAAACAAACAGATAAATAAAGATAGATCAAGAGGTAAAGATAGAAAGAGACAAAAATTTTAGGAAAAGAAACAATCTAAGTAGTTTATGGGAAGAGAAAGTGATAGAAGAACATACAAGGGTAGTGAATTTCACTGTATCGTCCTTATTTTCAGTCTCAATTTCATGGTTGTTCGTTGCAAAGATGAGGACATCAATCAAGTCTAGAGCATGAACCCTTCCCTTCTCTTGGTGATCATGGAGCAATTTCTTCATAAACACCTCCCTCTTCTTCTTTAGATTCTTCATTGTGCACATTGTTCCATTTGGATCAACCCACTTGAGGAAAGGCAGGTAATAGTCGATACCTAATGCTCCACCTAATGATGAAGCTTGTTTCATTTATGATTGAACTGTTGCGCTTCTTTGAAATCATCCAAAGACAAATCTGGTGAGAGTCTCTTGCTGTAAGCTATTCACATCATAATATTATATGTGACATCCAAGAGCCTCGACTTCATGTTCACTAGATTCATCTCTCGCTGTGAATTCTCAAACAACGAATGGATGAGGCCAGAAATTTCATCTTCACGGACATGCTGGAAAGATTGGATCCTGGTTGCAGTAAAGAGCTGCAGCCTGCAAACATTTATGATGTCCTGCCAGTAGGAGCTATAAGGAGCCAAAATGAACATTTTGAAGTCATACCCAATGTGGTTAGCAGGTGGTGGGGAGCCACCTATCATGACCTCAACTTTGTGAGGTAGAGGCTAAGGATAAGCTGTCACTTAGTTGCTGACAGTAGGAGAAAGTGCGACACGAGAACTAGGTTCATTTAAGTGAAAATGATATACTTTTAAAGGGGCATTGAGAACATAGAACGACAATTAAATGGTTCAGTGATTGGAAATCTGCAACCAGTAAGAAGGCAATTTAAAGCAAAGGAAGTTGCACCTTTCTATCGTAATGTCATCCCAAAATGGTGACTAAAGTTGTAGAGAGGTTGTAAAAATGTGACAAGTAAGAAAACATTTAGTAATTGCAACTTTAAGTGTGCCAAAGTTGGCAAATATACCATGAAATTTCACTAAGCGGGAGAAATGAAATTTTAAGTGATAAAGTACCATTTTGAGATGTTGTAACTAATTTAAAACAGTGCCCATAGTGGCTACAACTTAATAGAATTGTGCCTGATCAAAATCATGTCCAAACATTCAAAAGAGTTCATGCTTTTTAGATGGAATGGCCAAGATAAAACACTCCCCTTTTTCTTAAAATAGATACTTCAATTTTCCAAAAGGAGTTAAAGGGAAAAAGCGTCAAGTCATAGTTGCTCTTTGACATACAAAGTGAGGGTCATATTTGTTTTTATTTATTTAAAAAATTATATACGATATTCAAAACATAAATTTCTTATGCTTTAAAGATCAAATTCAGATTTTATTTCTTCTCAAATAAAATACCTTCTTCAAATACACATAGGGATAGAAAAAGATACATGATAAAATATGCAAGCTGGATGTAGGATGGGGGTCATTAAATGTCAAACCTATGAGATGGTATGGGCATGGATATTGGTGTTAAATTATATGCATGTTGTAATCGTTGTGAATGTAGTACACAAGATTGAGCATTGGCTTCATGGAGACATGGCCTAAGTAAACTTGTGTAAAAAGAAACAATAATAGTCTTCTTAGAATATAAAACCTCCACAGTATGGTTCATTTTAGATCATTGAGGAGATAGGAAAGTTCTTTTGGTTGGGGTTTCCCAAATAAGTGAACATATTTTTAGCGATAAAATGTTGATTGATTAATCTTCTTGTGTTGAATGAATTATAAGAGGAAGTTATTCTTCCTTTCAAATTTGACACATGAAACTTGAAGAAATACAATTGTGGTTATAAAAAATCTATAGAAATTGGGGGAAAAGTCATAATTTTCCATAAACATTTTTTTAAACCACAATTTTATCTATTTTCCTCTCTCCCTCTTTGTATCTCCTTATATTTCTCTTTATCACTCAATATCAATCTCTACATCTTAACTATCTTCATCTCTCTCCCACTTCCTCTCTCACTCTATTTTCATATTGCAAATATAATATGAGATAGTTAGTAATGGGCCATAATTATATTATTCATTTAGAGGTTTAATTTTAGTTGTGTTTAGATTCTTGTAGGTAGATACATAGTTGATTTGAAGCTAGTAGTTCTCCACTAAAATCTTTGTTAAACAAACAACACCATTTGCTAAATGTCCTACCAATTCACATCCTATACTACACAAATTATAGACCATCCCACCTCTTCAGCATACCCATTACACACTAGATATTAATGTATGCGTAATTTATTGAAACTAAGATTACAAATTAAGGTTACTACTTATCACTATTCAAAATTATAATAACAAAATTATGACAAACAATAGAAATAGAACAAAATGAAAATAACATATTGAAAAAGGCGTAACCATTGCACACTCAAGTGTGATTGCTAGTTTAATGAATTATTGATCTTGATGAATCCTTTTTTGGTCTTTTGAAACTTTTGTAAAGGTTTTTGACAAGCATCATTCCTATCAATTGGATTCATTGAATTGTATGACTCAAACTATCTCTCTCGACACTGATAATTTTGAAGCCTTGCACACCATTGGGTAAAAGCAGTCAACCTAGAAAAAATAGCTTATTTCTAATGTATTTTTATAAATTACAAATGAAAATTCTTTGAAAATCCATATCACACACATGATAAGAAATTTGAGCATGAAAATGTTTGAATCTACCAATAAATCAGTCACTTTTTCCTTAACACCTTGCCTACAATGAATCAAATCATTCAAATAAAATTGAGGACCAATATTATTTTAAAATTGTTGGATGAGAGAATTAGATAGTTTTTTTAAAAGAATAAATTGGATTGGGGGTAAATAAAAACCATTGTAAGGCCTTATCCCTAAATGTCCTAGTAAAAAACTTGGTCATAAGTTTGTGATCATTTGAGAAGTCACTACGTCGCAATGTTTGAAATATTTTCTTGTGAGTCAAGAGATCAACTTTTCCACCATATGTCTTAAAGTGAGGTATTTCCATGTATTGAGGAATAATGGTATGAATGATGTATTGGGAAAGGGGAATAACAATGTTACAAATTGGGATGTTGTATTTGGATTTGATGATGGAAGGAA
The DNA here is from genome assembly GCA_018584345.1 of Thuja plicata. Classification (NCBI taxonomy): domain Eukaryota; kingdom Viridiplantae; phylum Streptophyta; class Pinopsida; order Cupressales; family Cupressaceae; genus Thuja; species Thuja plicata. Next base: position 2,663,738 of record MU224432.1, on the reverse strand, counting down.
TTTGTTTTCGATAAGATGAAACACTTTGGGCAAGGTTATTGGTGATTTCTTTGGTGGATAGGTTAGTGTTGGACATGTTTGAGATTCAAGGATATGGAATATTATGAAAAATGGATGGAAATTGGAATATGAAAGTGGGACATTATGATAAGTAGGTATAGACGATAGTTGGAAAATACATGAAACACTCACGAGATGAGGTATGAAAGATCTAAATATTCCTCCAAGGCTAACATGTGTATGATTAATGTTTTGAATAGTTGTAGCCATGATAGGTGTAGTGTAAGTAGACACATTCGACAATGATATTAGAATTGGAATATAATTTGAAATAATATTATTAGTGGGATTAGGAAGATTAAAACCTTTGGAATAAGTTTTCATATGCATGATATTAGCATTCACAATATGGGATATACCACACAATAAATCCACACCATGCTCATCATCTTGAATCCTCCTGCTCAACCCTTCAGTTAATGGGATTGACTCACTATTAGAATGTTGTTGACCCAACCAATGTTCAATCTTTTCCAAATCATTAGCAAGCTTTACTACTTGGCTAGGAGATAGTCTCGTCAAGGAGTCATCCTCATCATGAGAAGTACGAGAAGAGTTATTCTCAACAATGTTAAGAATTTCATTTCTAAGAATAGAGGTTTTACCTAAATTTACATGGAATACATGAGGTGACTTTGGGTATACACCCTTTAGGGAACCAATAAGCCTACAAATTATTCTCAAAAGTATATTATATGTAGGGATTAAGGTCAAGAAACTCATAGATAAAGCTATAAGAAAAATAAGTGTCTAAATAATGCAAAGTACTAATAAATTGATCATTTAAACATTTCATAAAAAAAAATCTCTAAATGCATAACATGTAAGACATAAGCATGTAAAACATACAAATTAGATTTAGACATCCAAATCATAATTAAGCAATATGTAAGATGTGTTGGGTTCATCAAAATGTAATGAAGGTGAATTTATTCTCTACATAGAAAACATATGATAATAAAATGAATATAAATAAGACTTAAGAATATGAATAATAATTAAGAAAAATATAAGATGCATCATGTTAGAACCCTAAATTTTGGCAAAATTTGATATGCCTAATTAGCTATTCCATAAAATACACTGGAAAAGCTTTCCCAAGTTGCCCACTTTGAAAGCTTGCATCTTAAAGGCAGTCCATTGTCATGTAAAACCATTTCGGGATCATATTTATCTGCTACTAGTGAGTCCTTATGTCCATTTCAAGCCTCCCATAGCTAGATTTGATATGATTTTAGAGAACCAACGTTTGAGGTTCCAAAAGAGTTTGTTATTTGCACCTTGTTGTCTCTGCCAAGATTATCAACTTTGGAGTCTTGTATTTCATCGTCCTCTAAGTGTCATGCCAAAAGAATTATTACTTGTAATTATTATCATATTAATCTACCCTTGTATGCATTTTTTGTGCCCCATCATTTAATTTGGTAGTTTAACTATCTCAAAACCAAATGCAGATTATTATAATTTATAGTTTGCAAGGTGTTAACACTGTTAGGTGACCTAGTTTAGAGGTTCACATTATGGAATTAGTTGTTGATTGAATGAGAATAATTTCTTCCTCTAATTGTCTTCATTCGCAACAACAAGCTCTTGTGCATGATTCCAAATCCTCAGAGATCAATTTGGTATTTTTTTAGAGTTAGAACCAGATGGAGTTTCTAGAAATTAGTAAACAAAATTATCATGGTAGTTTTAGAGAGCCAAATTTGGCCTTGAATATCTCACACATAAGATGGAGATAAGAGAATTTATCGATCGTACTTGTTCATTGAATCTAATTGAACTTCCATGTTAGATGGTGGCTTCCCAAATAAATGTTTAATATTTTTTTAGGGTGACGACTTTCCAGAGTTCATATGAGTGTGACAGGTGCAGTTTTCTAAAATTTTGAAGTGAGCAACTTTGGTTGTTAAAATTTTGGGATCCAAGTTGTATCATGTTGATTTGATTGTTGAATTTGAATCTCCTATAAAAAAGGAGTATGTATATGCGTCTTCGCGGCTTTAGGTGAATGTTTGGCCAATTTTTGAAAGTAGTTCTGAGGGTGACTTAGCTTGTTGCGAACATTTGTATAATTCAAATTTTAATGATCACTCACTCTATCTCTTTCCCTCTGATTGCACAAGGGATTAGATTGAGTCATTTTGGAATCAAGTGGTTTTTAAATGAAATTTTTTATGTCAGACCCACGAAGGGGCCTGACATTTATCTAAAATATGAGAATTCATTTTGAATTTGATTAGAAAGTTTTATTATTTAAATCAATTTGATTTGAACAATGAAATGATTTATAAATGGGTGGTGATGAAAGGTCCCATTTGACTTTTCATTTCCAATAGATTTCATTCACACAAAAGTGCAAGAGTTTATTTAAACCATTTAAGAAACGTTAAATGATATTTGGATCAATATCATTAACTGAAGTGGGGCCCCATACTGAATTGCAAAAGTGGATATAAGATTTTATGCAAATCATTTCATGAAAGATCTAAGAGATAGGTAATAGTCATGGTGGACCCCACAATTGGCAAGTAATTTCATGTGTTTTCATTAATGTAACTTAGCAAAGCAACTTAGCAAAGCAAAGAGAGTTTCAAAGTATCTCCTCAAATAGCAATGTCTCCTCGATATGAACATCCAGGTCTTTTCAATATAAAGAAAGTTTAAATGTATCTTTTACAAGACAACTGAAATCAAAGAGTCTAATTAAATATCTCCTCAATTCTGCATGTCTCCTCGATGAGAGATGGAAAATCCCTAAACAATGCACATATAATGCCTTGCAGAGATGCCATTTTATGAAAGGCTTGTAAACTATCTGCAAAATGTGCTAGGATGGAATTTTTGGAGTAGGGTAGGGACATCCATTAAAGCATAAAAAAATACATGAGGTGATCATACAAAAGGGATGTGGCTGATGAGCCTCTCAAATGACCATCTTACTAAGTGCTTTCTATTTTCTTTTCAACGGTTTATTTGCAAAATAGATAAATGGACTTATGGTTTTATATGCATATTTTATATGTGTAAGACATTAAGTAGGAAAATGGATGATATAAGAACATGGTATATTTGCTTAAAACTAATGGATAGAAATGACAGAATGCAGTAATTATATATGATAATGAATGATCCTTTTCCTATGCTATGTTTGTGGGTAGTTTCCTTCCTATAGCCATATGCCTTGCAAGAGTATTAGTTAGAACTTAACATTTTCTTCCTTTTATTAATTATGTGAATATGTATGTATCGAAGGTTATGTGTGTGTTAATCATTTTGCAGGGATCAGTCGTGGTGTATTTAAAGATCAGCATAATGGTGTTGAAGAAATCAAAACCAACCGTTGCTACAAGATGCCTTTGTGTTGAAGAAGTCAAGTAAGAGCTTGAGCAAGTTAAGGCGTTACTGCAAGATCTTCGCATGAGGAACAAGTCAATACAGTTTTCTATTAAATGCAGCGTGCTAATCTAGGACGCACAACGTACTATATTCTTGGAGGACTTATTCTCAATGACTGCTATTTTTTTTATAAGACATTATGTATCTGTAACGATCCTCATTAATGGAGTTGTCTTAGATTTAGGGAGTAGTTGTAGTTTTCCTTTAAATAAGATGACTGTTGTAACTTTTGAGAGTTAATTGAGTTAGTTAATTTTTACGAATAGAAGCTTTTGTAGCTATAATAATGTTTTATCTATCCAAGTGTATTTTCCATAAATGAATAGAATGCATAGTTTGGGTTCAATTATTTTATCTTGATTTTGTTTCTATTCACTCATCCAAGGGGGACCACTTGGTGAGTGAATTACTTTGTTAGAGTAGGAATTATTTCCCATGCTTATTTAGAAGTGAAGTAGAACTTTGTTGTTCTTGTAGCCACTAGTAACAAAACTAGTAGACTGTTCTTGCAGCATAGGCGGGTAGATTAGTTCCTATCTATGATTACTTGTTTTCCTAGAGTAAGCGCATTTACCTGTGTTAGCATAGATTTCCTGAAGCTCAATGCATTTCAATTTCATAGGATTAGTCATGAGGATTAAGAGAGTTTAAAGCATATACTTTGTAGATGTCATTCTAAGTTTACGTCCCTAGTTGATAATTAAATGAGACTGAATGATCTAATTAGCAACCATTTAGGGTGTCCAATCCTAAAATAATCAGTCTGATGCTATGGGTTTATGAGACGATTGTTTAGCCAAGAATTTTTGGCGCTGCTGCCGGGGATAGTGTTAATTCAAACTTACCTTTGGAGTTCATGTTCCCAGTTTTCATAATTTAGGACTAAGTTTTAAGTAATCCTTTTATGCATAGATGAAGAGACCATCTTGGGAGATTGCTTCCTCATAATATCCAAGGGGAACCATTTGATGTTTTTAATCTTGAACCTGAGGAACCCCAAGTTGAGAGTGAAGAATAAGAAGAACCATTTGAAAATCCATTTGTTGATGCTCAAGGAGAGATATCTTCACCATCATCCTCTGAAGAATCGCTACATTTGCATGACCTTTTTGTTGAATCTGAGTATCAGGACAACCCATTCACTCTTGTTCTCTATCAGCCAAGACAACCATGTCCTCCTCCAGGGATGGCTCAGCCTACCTTTCCTTTCCCCATCCCTACTCAGCATGGTAATCATAATCTGAAAAACATATCTGCCTCTGCACTTCCCAAATTTTATGGCCTTATCACTGAAGACCCTGAAACTTTCCTCTTTGAATTTGACATCCTCTCCAGGAGTTATGATTACACAAATGACGCCCATAAGCTGAAATTGTTTCCATCTACTCTTAAGGAGGTTTCTTTAAGATGGTTCATGGGGTTAGGTGCCAATGTTATAGCGGATTGGAATGCAATGAGAAATATGTTCCTTTCTAAATATAAAGAGTATTGTAGGGGTCATGATTTGAAGGGAGATGGGATGTAGAGGAAATTGTGATGGTCTTCAAATCTGCATATTTTGCTATCTTCCCTTCCTAGACATTCACTAAAGGCTCACATTCTTTCATCAAACCCATAATCTCAACTTCGTATCAGACTTCGTAGTCATCATTACAATAAAAAATCACCATTCTGTATATCAACTCGATATCAACTCCACATAATATATTTCCATACTCTAAAACCATAAGTGTCAACTTTATATAGTAATATCAACTTTGATAATACCTTGCATAACCAACGCTGAACCAGAACTCACCATTAAACAAATTACATCCACTGTTTCTTTGTGCCTTACAGGTCACCCACAGCTGAGATCATGCTCCACGATGAAACACTAAATCAACCGCCAATGCTCACATTACCTTCACCGATCTATCATGGTGCAAGTCCACCACCTTTCATATTTGCGAATGCTAAGCATTAGACAAATTCCGCCACCTTTCTTCCATTAAAGGCCGAGCTCAATACACAACACTCTCCCACGACCGAGCTTGGTCTCTTTTCTAGCGACTGTTGAACACATAACTCTCGGTCTCCTTTGCGAGGTTTTCAACCTATTCTTTCAGCCTCCACGCGGGTATAAACAAGTTCCATAACTCCCCGATCTCATGATGCGTCAATATATTCTTGTAACGGTTCTTGATAACCATTTCCGATTCAGTTCACATTCAAGTTCTAAATTCAATCTCCACCAAATGGAATATCTACAACAAGAAGCCGGTATAATCTGCTCTTTGCCAAATACAACAAACACCAATGTCCCGAATCGGGACTGTGGAGAAACCCGTAATGTAAACAAAGCAGTCTATTTAATATCAATAGCTCAAAGACCCAATTCGATAAAATTTTCGAACTCTTTCAACCGTAAACCCAAAACATAGAACATCAATATTTTAAAATGACTTCAAGGGCCCGTTTGGTTTTGAGGGTGGAATTGGAATTGATCAGGAATTAGCTTTTCCGAATTCTCAAAATGTTCAATTCCCTAGGCCCCGTTTGTTTCGCGGAATTGGGAGTGACACTTCCCGTTTTTGGGATGACACTTCCCGTTTTTGCAAATCCGATGTTTGTTTCTCTAAATTGCAATTTCGGATTCGTCAAGTAAAATCGGGTTTAGAAATCATATCCTGGTTTTGCGATAATAAGGTTTTGAGTCAAATTCCAATTCCCCAAGATGCAAAACCGGGATTTCAAAACCTGATTTTGTGATAATAAGGTTTTAAGTCAATTCCACTTCCGCGAAACAAACGGGGCCTATTTGGTTCCAAAATAAAAAATTGGAATAGGGTTATGCAAATTCTAATTTTGGGTCATTTTGAGTATTCCACAATTCCCCCTTGAGACCAGGAATTGGAATTGAAAAGTGGAATTGGAATTGAGAATATTATTTTGGGAAGCAAAATGCATTCTCATTTTTGTGTCAATAATGTATATTATATTGTTATAAGGATGTATATATATACATGTGTGTATATATATACATGTGTATATAGACACATGTTTATATATACATGTGTGTGTATATACATACAAGTATACACACACATGTATATATATAGTATATATATGCATGTATATACACATATGTATATATACACATGTGTGTATATATATATATATGTATATGTGTGTATGTGTGTATGTGTGTATATGTGTATATATATGTATATATGTGTATACACACATGTGTGTATGTGTATATATATACACATATGTGTATATGTGTATACATGTGTATATACATACATACATATATGTGTGTGTGTACACATGTGTATGTGTATATATACACATGTATATATATGTATGTGTGTATATATATACACATGTCTATATATATATGTGTATATACACACATGTGTGTGTATATACACACATGTGTGTGTATATATACATGTGTGTGTATATACACACACACATGTGTGTATACACACACATGTATATATATATATGTGTGTATATACACACATGTGTGTGTATATACACACATGTATATATGTGTGTGTATGTGTGTATATATACACATGTGAGTGTATACACACACATGTGTGTATATATATACACATGTGTATATGTATGTGTATATACACACATGTGTATGTGTATATATATACATATATATATATATATATACATATATGTGTGTGTGTATATATGTGTGTGTATACATGTGTGTATATATACATGTATGTGTATATACACATGTATGTATATGTGTGTATATACATAGGTATGTGTGTGTATATGTGTATGTGTGCAAAAACAAAATTCCAATTCCAATTTCAGTTTTGTGGAACCAAACGCAGAATCTGCATCTTCTCAGTCATCTTCCAGGTGAACCAAACAGGACAAGCCCTATTCTAGAATTCATTTTGAGAATAGCAGAATTCTAGAATGGATTCAATTCCAGAATTGGCAATTCCAGCATGCACAAATTCCATGAAACAAAAGGGCCCCAAGGGATTTGTTTTTAAATACATCGAATCTGTTTCCATTCCTCAAATTCAAAACTGAATACATATACAATTTGAATGAAAACAAATATGAATGCAACTTATATAGATTTAACATGAAAGGGAATGAGCAACGATAATACAAAACACGATGCAAAAGAACTTCTTAACAATAACCTCCACTATTGTAATGTCTGCACTTACAAATGAATGGCTCTCTGGCTGCCGCCAGAGAGGCATTTGGATTTTTCCCTTCTATTTACTCTCTATCCCCAAAACTAATTCTTCCCAAGATCATGCAACTCGATTACATGGTTGTCTATTTAAAGACCAATTATCGACGATTACAAAATGTTTCTTGGTTTTACACTAGTTTTTATGATTCTTCACTCATTGAATTAAACTTGTGCCTAAATTTAGATAATAATGATTGGATTTTTAACTCTTTGGTGGTCCTTTACCCATTTAGCATTTCATGCTTACATTTGTGCATATTTTAAAACCATAATGATGGAAAATTAATACTTTCGGGGTTGCCTCTGCAATATACTCCCATTTTTGAAATATTTCCAAGTCCCATGGAAATACCTTGGTGAGACTGCAAACGAATCTTTGGCCTTGTCTTCAGCACAACATCGACGCTTCCTCTGCGCACTCTCTTTCCTTTCAACTCTGACTCCTACCAATGGAGTTTATATTGCTGCCTCCATGGTGCTTCTCATTTCACAGTCCACTCCTCATGTTGCATCACAACCTATGTCCCTCACTTGGGAGTCCTTCATGTCTCTCTCCCCAATCTATTGGTGACACACAAGACCATCTAATGGCCTTTGGTAGACCTCCTATCCACCTCCTTACAGTTGAGTGAACATGCACCAAATCTGCAACCACAAACCGCCTGGTGTAGATCCAATCCACACGCTCAGAACCTTTTGAGCTCTAATACCATTATGATGCAGAGGAAATCATTATGGTATTCAAATCTGCATATTTTGCTATCTTTCCTTCCTAGACATTCACTAGAGGCTCATATTCTTTCATCAAACCCATAATCTCAACTTCGTATCAGACTTCGTAGTCATCATTACAATAAAAACTATCATTACAATAAAAACTCACCATTCTGTATATCAACTCGATATCAACTCCACATAATATCTTTCCATACTCTAAAATAATAAGTGTCAACTTAATATAGTAATATCAACTTTGATAATACCTTGCATAACCAATGCTGAACCAAAACTCACCATTAGACAAATTACATCCACTATTTCTTTGTGCCTTGCAGGTCGCCCACAACTGAGATCATGCTCCACGATGAAATACTAAATCAACTGCCAATGCTCATATTACCTTCTCTATCACAGTGCAAGTCCACCACCTTTCCTATTTGTGAATGCTAAGCATCAGACAAATTCTGCCACCTTTCTTCCATTAAAGGCCGAGCTCGATACACAACACTCTCCCACGACCGAGCTTGGTCTCTTTCCAAGCGACTGTTGAACACATAACTCTCGGTCTCCTTTGCGAAGCTATCAACCTATTCTTTCAGCCTCCACATGGGTATAAACAAGCTCCATAACTCCCCCGATCTCATGATGCGTCAATAGATTCTTGTAATGGTTCTTGATAACCGTTTTTTATTTAGTTCACAACTAGTTTCTAAATTCAATCTCCACCAAATGGAATATCTACAATAAGAAGCCGGTCTAATCTGCTCTCTGCCAAATACAACAAACACCAATGTCCCGAATCAAGACTGTGGAGAAACCCGTAATGTAAACAAAGCAGTCTATTTAACATCCATAGCTCAAAGACCCCATTCGATAAACTTTTTGAACTCTTTCAACCATAAACCCGAAACATAGAACATCAACATTTTAAAACGACTCCAAGGGATTTGTTTTTAAATACATTGAATCTATTTCCATTCCTCAAATTCAAAACTGAATACATATACAATTTGAATGAAAACAAATATGAATGCGACTTATACAAATTTAACATGAAAGGGAATGAGCAGCGACAATATAGAACATGATGCAAAAGAACTTCTGAACAATAACCTCCACTATTGTAATGTCTGCACTTACAAATGAATGGCTCTCTAGCTACTGCCAAAGAGTCATTTGGATTTTTCCCATCTATTTACTCTCTATCCCCAAAACTAATTCTTCCCAAGATCATGCAACTCGATTACATGGTTGTCTATTTAAAGATCAACTATCGACGGTTACAAAACATTTCTTGGTTTTACACTGATTTTTATGATTCTTCACTCATTGAATTAAACTTGTGCCTAAATTTAGATAATAATGATTGGATTTTTAACTCTTTGGTGGTCCTTTACCCATTTAGTATTTCATGCTTACATTTGTGCATATTTTACAACCATAATGATGACAAATTAATACTTTTGGGGTTGCCTCTGCAACAAGATGACATTTTCAAAATGTCATAAAAGGAGGATGAGACCTTGGAAGAATATGTCTCAAGGTTTATGTTTAACTTATAGTGCAATACACAACATCAGTTGAACGAGGAGTCACAAAAACATCTTTTCCTAAAAGGTGCAAATGATGGAAGTATTGAGGCCTTAGACCTTATGGCGGGCGGAGACATCACTCAGAAGAACTAGGTTGATATAAAGAATATATGTTTGAACTATTCACGAGCTACTATGAAAAATAGGAAGAGGACTCAGAGATTTACCTCATAACTCCAATGGTTCAGGAGTATCTAAGATGGAGTTGTCCAATCTTCTATCCGATTTCAAACAAGACATCATCAATGATTTTTCCACTCGGCTGGACAACATGCAAGTAAGAAGGAAGAAGGAAGACGCAGAAGCTATGTTGGCTGAATTCTACTCTCACTGCAGAGAAAGGAAAGGGAACTATAAATGCAAAATAGTTGCATCCGTGGATACTAATTCAATTCTCATCGAATTTAAAGCTATAGATGAGGAGAATGGAGAGGTTTTCTACATTGCTCAAATGTGACCATGGGCTTAAAGACAAGGTATGCCTCAAGACCCCTTGAATAATTTTGTTTATAGTAATAGAAGTCAATGGAAAAACCAAAACCCTCAAAATTCTGGCCCTCAAGGACATAATTGGAATTACAATTGGTCTAACCAACAACCATGATATAACCAAACCTATCAGCAACAACCTCCATTTAACCCATACCAACAACAATTTAACCAATATTAGCAACCACAACAGAATAACCAATGGCAACCATATGATAATTGGCAACATAACCTCAGTGGCAACCCAATCGGCCTAATCAGTAGCAAGCTATTATGCCTCCACCTCCTGCAACCAATAATAATCCTTAGAAGCCAACACAACTGCCTGCACAACCAACTCCAAATCCTAATAAAAAACAACAAGCTTATTCCCTATAAGTGAATGATATTCACTTAAGATCAGGAACTATATTGCCTGCACCTGAGGAACCTATAATAATTGAAGTTCTTGATACCAAGGAAATACCTGAGAACTAAACCACTGCTGCTCCACCTATTCTGCAATCTACCCCAGTTTTGAAAAATCTACCTTATCCACAGAGATTGGTTCAATCAACACCCTCAAAAGAAAATCCTATTGCAGCTGATTTGATTGACCAACTTAAGAAAATGACTATTTAAATACCTTTCTTGGATGCCGTCAAAGAAGTCCCAATTTATAATAAGGCAATCAAGGAAGCCTGTATCAAGCAACCTGGTAGAAAGAAGAAAGACCCTGACATTGTCCATGTCCTTGGGCAACTTTCTGATCTCATGCTAAATAAAGTTTTTATGTCTAAATAATCTAATCCAAGAAGTCCAGTGGTTACCATTCATTTCAATGGTATACAAATATAAAATGTCTTGATTGATTTAGGAGGATCCACCAATGTAATGACTATGGAAGTTTTGTTGAGACTTAGCATCATTGGTTTAAGGGAAACACCTACAGTACTCCAAATAGATGATAATTCCACTGTTAAATCAGATGACATGATAGAAGACATCATTATGACACTTGATTCCTTGGATTACCCTCAAATTTCATAATCTTGTCCCCCAAAGACACTTTAGGAGGATATCCATTAATCTCAGGAAGACCTTGGTTGGCCACAACAGATGCTTGCATTGCATGTCGCTCAGGAAAAATGACCATATCTGATGGGATAAATACCAAGAAGCTAACTATGTATTCTCCAGCCAAACCCCAAGTTGAACTTGACCAAGTTATTTGGCCAGATTTAGGTGATGCTACACTTGAAGCAAATTCAGTACAACAACTCATGGCTATTGGAAGAGATCTATTTATGGTCTCACAAGAGGAAGATGACATACTAGTGTAAATTCTCACCAATAAGTATGGATCTGACCCATCATCTTGTCATGACCCTAACTATTCACTCCAAACCATAATGCCCAAGAAAACCTCACCTGAGCTTCCAGTAGCACCTGATTACCTTCGTACCTTGTTACCACATGAGATAAAGTCACCCTAATTTGTAGAAACTATGATGGTGGATAAAGTAAAAAAGGTAGAAATTGCCTTATGAAAAGAGTTGAATGTCAATAAGAACCTAACAACATCTCAGATGACCAGTCATCTCCAACTTTTGAGAGAAAGTCAACAAGCCTTTGCATGGGAATATACCGATATGAAGGGGTTAGACCAAAAGCTTTGTACCCATAGGATTTACATAAGTCCTATGTCCAGACCAATTAGATGAGCCCAAAGAAGAATTAACCCCGCTCTAAGAGATATAGTGAAGACTGAGTTACAAAAAATTCTTAAAGTTGGATTTATATATGCTATTTTTGACAGCCAGTGGATTTCTCCTTTAGTAATTGTTCCAGAGAAAGGGGGGAAATGGAGAGTTTGTGTGGACTATAGGGAGCTTTAAAAAGCCACTAAAAAGGACCACTTTCCATTACGTTTCATTGACCAAGTGCTTGACAACCTTGCTGGTAAAAATTATTTCTCATTTCTAGATGGCTTCAGTGGATACAACCAAATCCAGATATCACTAGAAGATCAAGATAAAACAATGTTCACATGTCCTTGGGGAACATTTTCTTATTCTATCTTTCCATTTGGATTGTGCAGTGCACCTGCTACTTTTTAGCGGGCGGTAATCGGTATTTTCTCTTGACATCTTTGCTGACTGTGTGGAGATATACATGGATGACTTCGCTGCATATGGAACTACTTTTGAGGAGGCTCATGCTAACTTGGAGAGAGTTCTCAAAAGATGTCAGGAGTATAACCTCTCCTTTAACAGTGAGAAGTGCTACATGATGATGGAAGAGGGAGTTGTTTTAGGACATTACCTTTCATCCTTTGGCATTCAGGTTGAGCCTGCAAAGATTGCAGTCATCAGTACACTTCTAACTCTAGTAAAATAGGAGGATGTCAAGAGTTTTCTTGACCACGTTGGTTACTACAGGAAATTCATCAAAGACTTCAGCCAACTAGCAACCCCATTGTGTACCTTGCTGAAGAAAGAAGTGGAGTTTGAATGGATAGCTGACTGTGAACTATCATTCAGCAGCTAAAAGATGTTCTGACAAAGACACCTATCCTCTGAGGACCTAACTAGAAGCTTCCATTTCATATTCACATTGATGCATCTGAATATGACATTGGAGCGGTGTTAGGACAAAAGGAAGTTACAATTGAGCATGCTATTTATTATATTAGTAAAAACTTACAAGGTGTTGAACTAAACTATATTGTCACTGAAAAGGAATTGCTCGCAGTAATCTATGCCCTCAATAAATTCAGACATTACATTACTGGTTATGAAGTATTTGTATACACTAATCATTCAACAATCAAATAATTGATGAACAATCCTGCCATCACCGACATGTTAGCAAGATGGTTACTCCTTATGCAGGAGTTTGATGTGACAAACATTGATAAACTAGGTAAAGCTAATGTGGTGACTGACTTCTTATCTAGATTACATGTTCTAGATGATCCTAAAACAACTGATGACAACTTCCCTAAGGAGTACATGTTCTTTGTTGATACTTACAATCCATGGTATGCTGACGTCGCCAACTACCTTGCTACAGGAAGGACACCACCTCATTTCTCGCCTACACACCATAGACTTCTGGTTGAGAAAAGCTTCAATTTTTCATGGATCTTCAGATTTATGTTTTACACTGGTCCTGATCAGGTCACCAAAAGATGTGTTTGTGAGGATGAGACTTATGAAATCCTTAGGGCTTGTCATGATGAGTCATGTGGTGGCCATTTTATAGCAAAGCAGACCGCATACAAAATATTGACAATATGGTACTATTGGCCTACCCTCCATAAGGATGAAACTAAGCATACAAGGGACTGTGAAAAATGGTAGCGCATGGGACACCCAACCAAGTCAAATGAAATGCCCTTGCAGCCTCAGGTGGTAGTTACACCATTTGACAAATGGGGCATCAATTTTGTTGGACCTATCGAGCCATCTTCTCACGACAAGTCATATATCTTAGTGTGTACTGACTATGCAACAAAATGGGTAGAAGCTAAAGAAATGCGGCATGCCAGAGAGCATAAAGTAGCTGAATTTATATATGAATATATCTTTACCAGGTTTGGAAGACATGAGTATGGTGTCCTTGGGACAAGCCTTCCATCAAATAGAGGCCAATATACCAGCAAGAACCATATCTTATGTCACCCAAGACACTAGGGGTCGCTGGAAAGCACAAGTGGCAGTTCCCTCTATTAGCACCCCTCAAGCACAGGTAACCCCTTAAGATTATACATTTGAGGTGGTAGATTTGGGAGAGCCTACTAGGGAAGGGAGCAAGACATTATCAACCCCAGGGCTTAAGCATGCTCTAGGATTCATGAGCAAGGATGAGGAAACCATCAAATCCTTAACAAAGCATAATGAGGCTCTGAATAAATTCATTCATAAAATGGTGGGTCCCATTGACCCAAATTTCTTGAAGGCCTCATTACAGGCTGTATTAGAAAAGAGGGCCACTCTAGACTTACCGGTAGTTGTGACTCCTTCCTTCATCCAAGCAAGTGTGGATTGGAAGAACGAATTTGAGCATTATGGAGAAGGGGTTATCCGACTGGTGTTTAAGCCTAATAGAGTCATCTTGATCGAAACTACAAAGTTGATAAACCAAATGGAGAGTGAAGATGGTTTAGATTCTAAGATAACCAAAAGACAAGCCACCCTCCAAGACCTAAAGGTAATTAAGAAGCAACGCTTCCAGATCCTAGTAAAGATATATGAAGGCGAAGAACTAGACAACTTTGAAACATGGATCAAGCGCATAACCAAGACAATTAAGGTCTTCCAAGAGTGCCTAGCCTGCATAATGGAAAAAATAGAAGGAAGTCATGGAATGGGTAGACAAATAGATGGTTTCTTCATGGGGATTGGCCTGGACCTATACCAGGACCATTATAAACAGATCACGTGTCCAGTGAAAGAAGTAGTGCAATAGTTCAGAGATATCCTGGCAGGTGTTAGCACCAAAGAGGCCTTGCACCAATTATTCTACTCAAAGGAATACATGGAGAGAATGTCAGAACATGAAGAATAGATCAAGTTCTTTGATTCTAAATTGACCATCTTTAGAGAGAAGCAAGAACGAAGGGTCAACAAAGTGAAGAGGACAGAGATAAA
>MU224432.1:2641113-2643613 GCA_018584345.1 Thuja plicata | reverse complement strand
TAGAACTGCCACTAAAGACTTAGGGTTTTAAGGAATTTCATAGGGTTTTTAGAACATGACCAAGGGGAAAAACCAAACCTAGAAAAATTGCAGAGAGCAAGATAAGACTAGGAAGAACACAAAAACATACAAGCTGGGCTCTACCCTCATTGGAGCCACATTTTCTCCACTTGTAGCTAGAATTGTCATGTAATGGGAAGTTTTGGGTAACAATACCCATAGTTTCTAACTACCCATGGTCGTTATCTAAATAATGACCATATTCCATTATCATTA
This sequence comes from Thuja plicata, assembly GCA_018584345.1. NCBI lineage: Eukaryota > Viridiplantae > Streptophyta > Pinopsida > Cupressales > Cupressaceae > Thuja > Thuja plicata. Next base: position 2,643,337 of record MU224432.1, on the reverse strand, counting down.
TAGATCCTTCATTGGGTCCTGTGGAATATGATGTTGTTCACAACACCTAGCTTCGAGGTGTGATTGATAGTGTGGGGGGCATTGCAGCAGCTGTTGCATCCATGTCTAGTGATCAAGTTGGCCAGTATTTGATGTCTTGACAACACTATAGATCATCAGGTGGAGCATCCTCTAGCAGGACCTCAGATGACATGTATGGTACAACAGGCATCTGCTCACTTTTTAGCCTAGAGGGACTTACATGACAGATGACACAGGTTGCATTAACTACTTTGGTTGAGAATATTCTGGATGCATATGCATTTATAGAAACAGAGCATGATATCCCCATATCACATGTTAGAGCTCATGTGGGTAGTGTCAAATATTCTCAACCATACCCTTCTCATCACCCAAACCATGGCCATAGTGGCAGTGCCCACGAGGATCCACCTATTGACCACTCTATTGCTGCAGAGGGAGAGGCACAACAAATAGACCCATCAGTGAGTGCAGGGCACCAATTCTCTAATGCTAGACTTGAGGATGTTGAATTCAGCATGACCACTACGGGTTACCTATATTTGGTGACACATGATGATATGACTTCCATGCCATCTCATTTGGCCAGTCTATTGCATTCATCATTAGAGGGACGGGTGTCGACTACTCATGTTGTAGATGCAGAGTTGAGCTTGGACCAAGCGCAACAAAATCTTGATATCTTGGTTGATAGGATCAAGGCTAGGGAGTATGGGTACTATCAGGTGCCACCATGTACACATGTATAAATCTTATTTTTAATGTTAAAATTTAAGATAAATTTTCAATATTGCATGGCATGTAAATCTCCTTTTTAAAAAAAAAATTGATTTCAATATATATGATATATATACATACATGGTATTTTTTCTCTAGCAGGAGATGCCTCTTGTTACTCCTTCTTTGAGGACTGATCATGCACATCGATGAGATTCACTCGATGATGACATCAGTAGTGGACAGGTGAGTTTTTTATTTACCAATGTATACATGTATTTAATTTACACACTTTATAACATGTTTTCTTGTAATATGTTATCAAACTTAAAAATTTATGTACATATATTAAAATTTATATCATACTTTCTTTGTAGGGCTCTGCACATCCCTCACAGTATGATAGTCACTCTGGGGACCGCTTAGTTAGGATTTTTCATGATGAGTCCTACACACTTTCATATTTGATTTAGACATGTTACACATGTATTTGATGTTATATTTCCTCTCTAGACTCTAGAAAATTGACATACATTGTAGTTTGATATTTTTTGATTTGTAGACTTTTGATCTATGTTTGACATGATTGACATGTGTTTCATGCTTACAGTACTTGATCTCTATGTTTTATGTTTACATACTTGATCTATGATTGATGTTTCACATGTTATATACTTTCACTCTATACATGTGTATCATGTTTACATACTTTCAATCTATGATTCATTGATCTTGAGATGTACATGTGTTATATACTTGATCTAGTGATTGATGTTTGACACATTGTGTTATACTAAAGATCTACATTTGATGATGTATTTCATTAATATACATGTTTGATGTATGTGTTTAATATTTACATGTTTGATGATCCAAGTTAAATATGTTTGATGATCTAAGTTATATATGTAAGTTTATTCTATGAATGATCCTAATAAAGTATTGCAACATAAAATTTATCGAGTTCTATAAAATTAAAGTATCCTAATTAAGTATTTCAACATGCATGATACCCATTCATATTCCAAATAGATAAGTGTCCACATGACAGGTAATTAATCAACTAGATAAAAATAGTATTGCACAACATGTGCATGATACACATTCATATAACAACTAAATAAGTATCCACATGACCTAATTAATCAACTAGATAAAAATAAAGTATTGCAACATGCATGATGCACATCCTTAAGACATTTTTGAGATATTATAGATTTTAAAAAATTGCTCCATTCACTACGGGCATCGGTAGGAAAGAATGGAGCTAAGAAATTATCTAGTCTCGCCCGTGAAAATTTTTGTATAGATCATATTTCATGCGTGTTTTATTCCACATCAAGTGGTTCATCTTGCTCTTGGATAACATTCAATATTCTCTCATGGTCATCAGTAGCAAGTCTCTACTTACGAACCCCACGTCCTGTCACTAGATGAAGAGATATGACAGTGACAAATTACAAGATGGCTATACTGATAAACTATA
>MU224432.1:2602096-2638891 GCA_018584345.1 Thuja plicata | reverse complement strand
GAGAGAGAGAGAGAGAGAGAGAGAGAGAGAGAGAGAGAGAGAGAGAGAGAGAGATGCGTACTTGTTTGGGATTTTGAAGGTTGTACTTGTTGATCTTGCAATAACCTTTCTCCAACTTCTAAAGGTTGGGCTTGTTGACCTCGTGATGACCCTTCTCCAACTTCAGAAGGTTGTGCTTCTTGAGAATTTCCTGCATATGAAGATAAAATTATTTTAAACAAAAGTCTGAATGAAATTTCCTATGTAAAGAGTCCTATTAATCATAAGATAAATCCTAATAGGTCATTTGTATAACCTATCGTAGGTCCTAGTAGGTCTAATTGGATCTATTACTCATATTAGGTCCTAATATGTATAATTGGGTCTAATTAGGTCATAATAGGTTTAATTGGGTATTTAATTAGGTCCTAAGGGGTCATATTACTCATAGTGGGTCTAATGGAGTGTTCAGGGGTCATATAACATATCATAGGTTCAGATAGGTATAGTTAGGTCTAATTTGGTCCTAATAGGTCTAATTATGTCTAATTAGGTCCTAAGGGGTCTAATTAGATATAATTAGGTGCTAATAGGTGTAATTGGATATAATTAGGTCCTAACAGGTCTATAGGGGTATATAATTAGGTGCTAATAGGTCTTAAGGGGTCATATTACTCATAGTGGGTCTAACGAGGTCTTAAGGGGTCATATAATCTAATAGGTCCTAATAGGTTTAATTTTGTCTAATTATGTCCTAATAGGTCTAATTGGGTCTAATTAGGTAGTTCAAGAGATCATATTATGCATATTGGTTCTAATTGGGTCTAATGAGGTATTAAGGGGTCATAATACAAGCATATTAGGTGTTAATTAGTCTAATTAGATCTAATTACACCTAGAAGGGGTCATATTACTCATATTAGGTACTATTAGGTGATATTACTCATATTAGGTGTTAATTAGTCTTATTAAAGGTCTAATTAGGTCTTAATTTATTTATGCACTAATTAGTCAAGTATTAGGTCTTGAGGGGTACTCTTAGTTCTTATTACTAAATAACAAATTACGTCATAATATAGTTCCTATTAGTTCAGGACTATTACTCATGTTACCTATCCTAATAGGTCTAATTGGATTTAAATAGGTCTAATTGGGTCTATTAATCATATTAGGTCATAATAGGTCTAATTGGGTCTTAATAGGTCTAATTGGGTCTATTACTCATACTAGATCCTAATAGGTATATAATTGGGTCTAATTAGATCATAATAGGTTTAATTGGGATTGATGAACTATAACTGATTGAATGTTTGAAGATGACAAACTTTATGATCACCGAGATGAAGAAAGTAAATGCAAGACATTAAATCAGTTAATGTATTGTATTTTCATTGATGTCAACTTAATATGATATGATTTCTCATACTCGTATTGTCACAACACTTAAAGATCCAAATAGACAAAGTTTTATTTTCGGTAAACATACACTGAGTGACTGGTTTACCCGACAGATAGTGTTACTCGAGAAAGCATTACCAAACTAACTACAGTTGTCATAGAACATAACTGAAGTTGATGCCCGAGCTATCTGAAATAGTCACTGAGCACAACTAAAGTGTTGACCAACAAGAACTAAAGCTAGGAAATGACAAAACAACTTAGCTGACAGAAGCTAAAGATAAAGTTAACTATTTGATTACTTTGTTTTCATCGATCAGTTAAAAGCTAAAGATAAGAAGGAGATTTAAAGCATGTTTTATTCCATAAAACAAGGAGATATTTGTGGATTAAAACTAAATCAAGCATGGTGAGCTTTACGGATTGAGAAGTGATCAACGAAGAAAACAAGAAGGATAAGAAACGGTGAAATCATGTCTATATAAAGAGACAAGTAATTCATAACAAATGGGGGAAGAATAAGAGAATGCTGAAGAGAATTCTGGTGAAGATTGAAGTCTTCATAAAGACATGATCATACAAGTTGAAGGACAAAGCTAAATATTTTTGCAGACACCGAGCAATAGAGGAGAAACAACATTCACCGAGAAGAAAGAAGTGTAGCAAAGGAACAAAAGAGAAACATTGATCGAAAAGGTATTATGAGATTACAATAGATCTAAACATCTAAAATATTAAGTTGTATTTATGAACAGATCATATACTGATTCAGTTTAACCATTGATTCAGAAAAATCTCTTAACAGAGTAGGATCTAACCATCCTTTATATATTGAGATACATCCCAAGGAGTATCAAAAGGTTTTCATGTTGACAACAAAGTGAATGTGAGGTCAAGTGATAAACTGTTAGTGATAAATCCTCTAACAAGGTCGCACTTAACAGTGTGTTTGTAACCTTTAACATGGTTGGCTCTTCACCGAGCTCACTTCAGAAGAGTGAAAATTTTGTTTTAAAGGTCCTAAGTGATTTTTCCCTTAACAAGGTTTCCACATTAAAAATCCATGTGTCAAATGTGTATATGGTTCATTGCTTTGATGTTTTGCTTTACACATTACTAAAACATGATTGATCGGTAAACACTAAGTTATTTACTGTATTTCGATAAATACTAGACTGCTATTTGGTAAAGCTTACAGTGAACTCTAAGTAGTACTTATTTGATAAGATTGTTTTAAGGAATACATCTTGTAGGACTGAAGATAACTAGAGGTTTGATATTTGAAATACAAAGTTTTGGTTGGTTTATTGGATTAATTTTTGAGGCTACTGATTCACCCCCCCTCTCAGTTATTCTAACAATTGGTATCAGAGATTGTGTGCTTGAAAGGAAGGTTTAACGACCTAAGCTAAATATCACAAGACAAGCAAATGGGACGTGCCTAACTTGAACAAGGACAACTTTGCATCATGACAAAGTAGGATAAGACTCCACCTATCAGGTATTGGAATGATGTTACTCAATACTTGGATACTAAATATGTGTTGCCTACTGGACCTCATACACTTGATCAATTGAGAGAAAAGCATGAACACAATTATATGATGATAGAACTTGCTTCCTCACTCTTCGATGTTGAATTTGAAGATGTCAAATCATGCACCACTACAAAGAAAATGTGGGACAAATTGAAGCTAGTACATGGAGGAGATACAAATGTGCTAAGGGCTAAAGAAGAAAGCCTAAGAGGAAAGTTTTATGACCTAAGAATGAAATAAGGAGAAAACATCACTCAGTACAGTAGAAGAATCAAAGAGGTTTTAAATGTTATCCAAGGATTTGGAGGTGTACTTGAAGAAGAAACAGTGGTAAGTAAAATCCTAAGAACCTTACTACCTATTTATGCTATTAGAGTATCTGCTATACAAGAAATGAGAGCAGTAACAAACAACAATGTTACTCTAGATAGTTTTATTGGAAGACTTATTTCATTTGAGATGAATAAATATGACAATAGTGTCTTACCAACTATTAAGTATGTATTCAAATCTTCTCTGAATGTAACTAAATCAAGTCATAAACACACTATGAGAAATGATAGTGAAAGTGATAGTGAAAGTAATAGTGATGATCAAGAACTTGATGAGATTGAAGCACCAATGGATAGAAGATTGTAGAGAGGCAAAGGCAGATACAAATGTAAACTACTACTTGTATGTTTTAATTGTAAAGAGATTAGACACTTTTCTGCTAGATGTCCAAACAAGAGAAAAGATGACAGATCTTATGAAAATAAGTATGACAGAAGTGATGACTGGGATTATTGAAGCAACCGACAATCTGACAGGAGAGATAACCGAGACTACAAGGACAAAGCAAAGAAAGCTTGTTACCTAGCTGAGAATAAAGCTAGATATACTGACACCGAATCTAATGAAGATATTGAGATAGTATTTGTTGCTATGAAGGATGATTCAGACGAAGAAGAAAGGTATGTAGAAACTGCACTCATATCTAAGGTTATAAAAAATGATGTCTAGATTATTGATAGTGGTTGTACTCACCACATGAGTGGAGATAAGGAAAAGTTTGAAAATTCTAAATATTATAATGATAGATTAGTAAGAATGGGTAACGACTCACCTTGTCTAGTTGAAGGTAAAGGAACCATAATGTTGAATAATCTGATCAAATGTAAAAATGCATATTGGGTGAAAGGACTCAACTATAATCTATTGAGTGTTTCACAGTTGAATAATAGAGGTCGCTGAGTTTCATTTGAGAACAAAAATGAAAAGATCTTTAATGAATCAGGAAGGTTGATCAGTACTGGTGAATAGACAAAAGGTAACCTATTCCATCTTGATGATATTAACACCACTTGTTTAATGGCTAGAAATGAAGACATATGGTTATGGAATAAAAGGTTATGTCATTTGAACTTTGACAACATGGTTAGGATAAGCAATAAAAGGAAAGTAAGAGGCTTACTGAGCATGTCAAAACTTGACCATGTCATGTATAAGAATTGTTAGAAAGCTAAAATGACAAATTCTAGTTTCAAGAGAAAGACATCTAATGATATTATAGAATTAGTCCATACTGAATTATGTGGACCAATGAGAACACAGAGCTATTATGGTGATAGACACTTCATTCTATTTTTTGATGATTATTCTAACATGATGATTATTATGTTATTAAAAGAGAAATCAGAAGCATTCAAGATATTTAAATGGTATAAATAAACAGTGGAAAAACAAAGTGGAAACCAAAATGTCTAAGGTCAGATAGAGGAGGATAATTTATTTTTAATGAATTCACTAACTTTTGTAATGAGCATGGAATAAAAAGACAACTTTCTGCACTGAGAACACCACAACAAAATGGGATTGATGAAAGAAGAAATAGATCAATTGTTGATTGTGCCCAAACACTGATGATTGAGAAAGGCATCACATAAATATTCTGGAGAGAAGCTGTCAATATTGCTGTCTACACACTGAACATAGTTCAATTGAAGAAAGACACCAATAAGACACCTTACGAGATATGCTATGGATACACACCCAATGTAAGTTACTTCATAATTTTTGGTAGTCAATGTTATATTTTGAAAGATGATAGAAATGGAAAGCTTGACTCCAAAGGTGAAGATGGAATATTTCCAGGGTAGTCTACCAAGAGCAAGGCTTATAAATGTCTTAACAAATCCTCTAACAAAATCATTGAAAGTGAAAATTTCAAAGTAGATGAATTTGCTGAGAAAAATGATAAGGAAAGAAGAAAGGAACCAGAATACTACAACAGGTTTGTCTATAGTGAAGAACCTGACACTCTTCTTGAGAAACAGTGTATCGCTACCGAGCGACAAAACAATGCACCCAAGCATGAGGCTGTAAACACCAAAAATTAGGAAATTTCTCACAATGATGTATCGAGTGATGAAGATCAATATGATTATAGGAATGGTGAACAAAGAACTAAACCAATACTTGTCAAGTATGTCAGAAAACACCATGCACTGAACTAGATCATAGGAGACAAAAAGGCTGGAATGAGAACAAGAAGTAAGTCACTAAATACTAGATGTTTGATTTGTGATTTTGAGCCTAAATTTGTTAATGTTACACTTGAGAATAAGGAATGGGTTACTGCTATGAATGAAGAGATATAATAGATAGAGAAGAACAAAACATTGACATTAGTACCGAGACCAGATGACAAGAATTTCATTGGTACCAAATGGATAGGCAAAAAAAAACTTAATGAGAATGGAGAAGTCACAAGGAACAAAGCAAGATTAGTATACAAAGGGTATGCACAAGAAGAAGGTATTGGCTTTAAACCTTTGCACCCATTGCTAGACTATAAGGAGTAAGAATTCTACTTGCTTATGCTACCTACAAAGGATTAAAGGTATACCAAATGGATGTCAAATCTGCATTCCTAAATGGAATACTAGAAGAAGAGGTATACATTGAACAACCAGAAGGGTTTGTTGATCCTAACAAGAGAAACATGGTTTGTAGACTACACAAAACCTTGTATGGATTGAAACAAGCACCGAGAGAATGGTATGAAAGACTTCACTCTTATCTCATAAGTATTGGATTTGTAAGAACAAGTGAAAAAAATAATCTATATTTAAAAGAAGATACTGATGATAACATTTTGATTGCTGAAATATTTGTTGATGATATCATATTTGGAGGTAATGATATGTTATGAAAATAATTTGCTGATGAAATGAGAAAAGAGTTTGAGATGTCAATGTTTGGGGAGATCAAATTCTTTCTTGGTCTACATATTCTTCAACGGGATGCAGCCATCTACATCACACAATCCAAATACATCAAAGAAGTGTTGAAGATATTCAAGATGGAATATTCCAAACTAGTTGGAACCCCTATGGCAATCAGATGCAAGATGAAAAAGGAAGACAAGTCAACCAAGGTAAATTAGACCCTATATAGATCAATGATTGGAAAAATAATGTATGTTGTACATACTAGACCAGATATAGAATAAGGAGTTGGAATAGTTGCAATATTCTTTGCTAATCCTAAGGAATCACACATGACTGTTGTCAAAAGAATTCTGAGATAAGAATACCAAGGACTATGGTCTCTGGTATAAAAGAGAAGGCAAATTTGAGCTTCAAATCTGTACAGATGTTGATTGGGCTAGAAACTTAGATGATAGAAAGAGCACAATAGGAGGAGAATTCTTTATGGGTGACAGACTTGTCACATGGATAAGTAAGAAACAAGGATGCATCTCACAATCTACTGCATAATCAGAATATGTGGCTGCTGCTGCAAACTGCTCTAACATTGCATGGATCAAACAATTACTAGAAGGTATGAATATGAAAATTATTGAACTAGTGATTATATATTATGATAATACAAGTGCAATAGAAATTTCAAAGAACCTTGTCATGCATGCTAAGACAAAGCATATTTCTATCAAGTATCATTACTTAAGAGAACAAGTGCAAGAGAAAGATGTGATACTGGAATATGTTCAATCAAAGGAACAATTAGAAGACATATTCACAAAGTCATTGCCTAAAGATACATTTGAGTACCTGAGGAAGAGAATAGGGGTCTGACCCTTATCTACTGGTCACTAATCCAACTAGGAGGCTGCATCAGCCTACAGATAATTAGAAGATAATTCATGCTAATGCAAGCAAAAAGATGGACTGCAAAGATTTATTAGTACACAAAAAGGTGCTTATCTGCACCGAACACCAGAGATATTGTTGGCTACTACAGAGATCAAGTTGTTGATGGAAAGGAAATTCAAGGAATATATTAAGAAAAGGAGTTTGGCATTGTTTTCAAAGGGAGAGGATATATCCATATGAAATATCCATCAAAGTAAAGAACTGTAACATAAGAAATAGAATTTGATTACATAAATGTAGGATAAGAAAATATGTGGGGAAGATAAGATGTTACTTTTAACCTTAAACACACAAAGGAATTATCCAAATTGATTAACCCCAAAGGAAGGATCAATGCATGAATGAATCAATCGATTGGAAATAAGAATACAGAAGAAGATCTTAAATTCTATTTTATAAATGATAGATTTAGAAAGATTAAGAACTTTAATTGAAATGGATAGGAGAAAAGTACTAACCTCAAAATGTTACAAATCTTAAGAATGTTGTTTTCGGGGGTCTTCACTCAGTTTCTGGAAAATCTGCAACCAGATCTGGAATAGAAACACAGAGATGGACAAAACCCATAAATATTTTTCCGATATGGCTCAGTTCTGATTTTGACCCTCAAGTTAATGTCACCATTGACCCACAATTTCTGATTCTGACCTAGGGTAGAATCGACCTCCGATTCTGACCAAAAATCTCAGACGGAAAATATTTTTCTGAATCCTGATATTTTTCCAAAAAGGGTATCCGAATCTGCACTCCAACCCATTGTTTCGAACCTATCCCTGCAAGAAAAATGGTTTGTTTGTTGGGGGAAGGGGTTTGCCTTGGTCAAATGCCAATTTTGGAATTAACCTCAAAGTATAATTGAAATTGCATAAATAAAACATAGTAAATGAACAAATTCACCTTGCTTGTATGAAAACCCTTGTGGCGGATTCAAATCCATGGATCCACAAGTATGTATGCACCAAATGAATGTATAATGTAGAATGTATAATGTACGATGTCTCAAATCAATTTCTTGTAGATCTTCAACACAATTCTTGAATGGATCTTGGAATAGGAAGAGTCTTGGAGGAATATGGATGGAGAAATCTTCAACAAGGGGGCTCCATAGAGCTTGAATCCTTCAATGGCTACCAATGGATCTCCTTGATGAATTGAGTGCTTAAGAAGTGCTTTAATGCTTGAGAGTAGATGAATGCTTCAATGGATATTTGGCTTGCTTCAAATCTTGCTTCTTCACCTTTAGATTTCACTTCTTAAGTCTTTGATAGTTGATGATCCTGGTTAGAGAAAATGAGAGAAGAAAGCTTCCTTATATATGAATCTAGGGAACAATATTATAGAGAGGCCTACATAGTAGAATTAAATTCCAATTTAGACCTATATCCCTAGAAGAGGACCTATATTAAATATAATTTAAGAATTATTGTTTTGAAGACCGAAACAGCCGACCCAGAAGCGGGAATTAATTCTTTCTGAAGCCCGATATGCATAAACCCCAAAAACTTGAAATCTGGACCTTTGGTCTAGAAAAAGGTCAATTCTAACCTAGGTCAAGGTTGGGGTTGACCTTGATGCAAAAAGGTCAATTTTGACCTTCAAGTCAAAAATCCCAATTTGTAGTTTTAGGGTGCCAGAAACAGGCTGGAGAAAAGTGGGAAATGGGGCAGAATAGGGGAAAAAGCAAGATCCAAGTCAGAGACCCCTTCAAGGCACTTAACATGACCCGAAACTGCTTACTCGGAAGGCTAAACTAGTTAAAATGGAAGTGCTTCCATTTTCTGACTATACATTTAGCCCCCACTTTAGCAAGAGTATGGACTCGATGCAAACTCTTGATAAAAGAGATCATGAAGAAAATATAATCTTATTGAAATCAAAAGGGATGAAGAGATCCTCAAGCCCCAAGGGACTTAAGTCTTTATCAAGCCTAAGATCACGATAAGAGAGGCATCACCAGTTAAAGAGAGAGAGAGAGAGAGAGAGAGAGAGAGAGAGAGAGAGAGAGAGAGAGAGAGAGAGAGAGAGAGAGAGAGAGAGAGAGAGAGAGAGAGAGAGAGAGAGAGAGAAANGAGAGAGAGAGAGAGAGAGAGAGAGAGAGAGAGAGAGTGTGATTACCTCACCTAATAAGAACTTATGTCCCATTGTGAACCACACAAGGAAACAATGCAACTAGAAAGATGGAGTTGAACCACCTAGTGAATGTGGCTACTCACTAGTCAATCCATAAAGGAGATCTGGTATTAAGGACACCTTTCAACCTTAAGGGATCAAAACATTGTAAATTGAAACTGGAGGGATCAAGATATCCGTATAAATTTAAACTGGAGGGATCAAGAGATCCTATAAGGTGAAAATCCATGCTTTAAGGATTAGTATTTAATCCATAAAGGGAAAAAGTTTTATGTTTTGAAAATATTTTGAAAGTGCGCGTGTGAAAAAAGTGAGTAGAGCGTATGCCCCCACGTTAAAGTCTTTGCTAACACTTTAACAGGAGCAACGACTTTAACGGAAACATAAACAACTCTATTGATTATGTTTCCACTACGAGATGCCCCCAAATGAATACAAATCAAGGGAAAGACCACATAAACATACAAAGAACACAAAAGGGATCTACCTATTGTGGGGTCAGTGTGATCATAAGATAATATGTATATATGGATATGATATTATTGCAAATGAATTGACATCATTCCCTAAAGAAAGTAGAACTACAATCACAATGGAGGAAAGAAAACACAAGAGTTACAAAGAATAGTCTTTTCAGACCACAACATGGAGACCAAAAAGAATTAGTGCTACCATGTCACAGATCCAAGCGGACTACACAAGGAAAACATTTATGAACAATGGTCTCATATTCATCACTAGGATCCATAGGAACATCAAGAGTATCCTCTTCATCAAGATTGATTAAAATAGGATCCAAGATGTGAATAGGATCATCATTATAATTCATCTTAATATCATTATGAATATTAACTTCTTCCAACACATCAGGCATAGGTTGGTCAAAAGAAGGTAAATAATTTTGAAGAACAGAGGCACGAGCCCTAGCATTATCCCTACGCTTCTTATGACGTTCATTAGCAGATTTGTTACGTTTCACTTTGTTTGACACATGTTGAGGATTAGGAGGAATGACAACTGGTTCCTCCATAGGCTCTATAGGAGGATTGGTAGGATTCGCAGTAGGCTGAGAAGTGACACTTGAAGGTTGAGTAATAGAGCTAGCAGTAATGGATAAAGGAGGTATAGAAGGAGTAGGCAAAATACCACGATTAAGATCTATCTAGGGAATGCTTAACTCAACAATCTTGCGATGTTTATAGGCTTGATATGAGCGAAAAAGGTTATCAGGGTGAGAAGGACATGAATTAGGTAATGAAGGCCAAAAGAAATCAAGAGTAGCACAATCTCTAGGCCTGGAAGGTTGATACAAACTATGATTAATCATTTTCACTTCTTCATTATGAATGAACTTAATACATTTATGAATAGGAGAAGCAACAACATGCATAGCAATTATCCAAGGTAAACAAAATTTGACTTGAAATTGATTAGGAGTAGGAATGACAATGAAGGTAGTATCTACAAATTTACAACAAAGTTCAACAGGCAAGTTAATATAACCAAGTGAAGGATAGAGAAAACCATTACAAGTTTGGATCCATGCATCAGATGTATCATAACAATCACGTTGTAGGTTTTTCATAAAAAAATTTACTCGGTAATGACATTTATTAAAGATGTGGGATCAACAAGAAAACCACGCGTAGGTATCTTAGCTATCGTAGCATAAATATAAAGGGGACCATCAGGAGCCTTAATAGTCTCAGAATCATCAAAGGTGATTAAGAGTTCCCTAGGTCGTTTATCCTTAGTTTGTTTATGAAATTTAGGTGGAACTTGAAGTTTAAGTGGAGGAGAAGGATCTTGAATAGTAGGTTGAGATGAAACAATGCACTCCACATGATTAACACTGTGATTAAATCACCCATCTTTGAATTGTAAACAATATCCATAGAAGATGATTGAGCGATGGTATTAGTATCATGTGTATGTAAAGGATTCGTATAGATTTGAAGGTTTTGATTAGGAGGAGAGACATATTTGTTCCATATACCATCAAAGTTATCAATGGATAAAGCATTAGAATTTATTAAGTCTTGAACCTTATGCTTTAAAGAATAACATTTTTCAGTATCATGGTCATTCTGTCGATGGTATTGACAAAAATCTTTAGGATCAAAGGATTTTGATGTCGTCGTAGTAGGTAGAAGAGGTGGAATAGGAGGAAAGGTAATCATATTAGCACTTAACAACCTACTCATAATAGAATGTAAAGATTCAAAGAGAGGATTAAATGTACGATTCATATGGAAAGCAGTGGATGTAGAAGTGGCATTGTTGGATGCAACAACAACTTGATTAGCAACTGCATTCTTCTGTTTATTGATCTTGACATAGTTGTTAGGTTTCTGAAACTTATTAGGATTAGGAGAAGCGTCACTCTTATCAACTGGAACATGAGCCATTGGAGTGTTGCTCTCAAATTGACTCACTTGTTATTGATAATGATGAAGTGTTGCACAAAGTTATTGAAAATAGGTAAATTCAGTAAGCAGAATCTTATCTCTAATATCCTTTTGTAAATTTGAAATAAACATATGCTGAATATCAATATCAGGAACATGATAAGAAATCTAAGCATACAAATGCTTAAATCTACCAATAAAATCAGTCAATTTTTCCTTAATGTTTTGTTTACAATGCATTAAATCAGTTCAGGAAACTTGCGGACCAATGTTATTTTGAAATTGTTGGATAAAGGTATTAGCAAGTTTAGGAAAAGAATCAATAGAATAAGGAGGTAAAGAACAATACCATTGCAAAGCCTTATCACAAAAATTTATAGAAAATAGCTAAGCTAAAACCCTATGGTCATGAACATAATCACTACAAAGGATTTGAAATGTTTTAACATGAGTAACATGATCTCCTTTACCATTGTAATTCTCAAGATGAGGTATATCGGCTTGCTGAGTGATAGTAGCACAAATAATGTCTAAGGATAAAGGACTACCCATGTCACACGTAGGAATGCTAAACTTGGATTAGGTTAAAGATGCAAGTTGTTGTTGTAAAGATGACACAATTTGAGCCAAACTAATGATTATGGAATCATTAGAAGAAATAGGTGGCATAGAAATATTAGGAACATTAGGAAAAGTGTAGGAAGCGATAGGAATGGAAGACATAACTGGTGGAACACTTGGAACCATAGTTGGAAGGGGATTGGAATAAGTAAAAGGCACACTATGATATGAAGGTTGTGAAGTAGGTAGAGATACCGGTGGAACACTCATAGGAATATATGAAATTGGAAGAGATGTAGTCATTAAGGGAGGAGTATAACTAGGAATTCTAGGTAAAGGAACAAAAGAAGGTCCCTCACTAGTGACATGAGGAGTGAATCCTAGATCTTGAGCCTCTTGAGCTAAAGGTTTAACATTCAAATGCACAAGATGAGTGATACCACACAAGAGATTAACACCTTGATCACTATCATGAAGGAATTACTTAAGATCCTCTATAGATTGGATGGAATCTTGATTATGATTTTCTTGAATAAGCCAATTTCCCATTTTATCAAGTTATGTTGAAAGTTTTTGGACTTGTTTAGGAGGAACTCTTAAAGCATCATCCTCATCATGAGATGAGTGAGAAGAGTTATGCTCCATAGAAGGATTGGAATCATGAGTGGTCAAATTGTCATTCGGGGTCCTAAGGAAAGGAGAGGAAGACTCAGGATTAAAGGAACCCATAAGTCTACGACTTCTTCTAACCGGTATACTATAAGTAGGACTAAAAGTAGTAAAGCTCGTACACCGATGCAATGCAAATGAACTAATTTAGGAAACACAAGATTTTGATTTCTAATTTTTGGAATATAAGTGCAAGAACATAAAATAAAGCTAATCTAATATGCATGCAAGATCTAACATAAAAATGTAAATCTAACACAAAAAAGAAAGAGTTTTTTATCGCTGGTTCACCAAAATGTAACATAAGAAATAGGATTTGATTACATAAATGTAGGATAAGAAAATATGTGGGGAAGATAAGATGTTCCTTTTAACCTTAAATACACAAAGGAAGGATCCAAATTGATTAACCTCAAAGGAAGGATCAATGCATGAATGAATCAATCAATTGGAAATAAGAATAAAGAAGAAGATCTTAAATTCTGTTTTATAAAACGTAGATTTAGAAAGATTAAGAAATTTATTTGAAATGAATAGGAGAAAAGTACTAACCTTGAAATATTACAGATCTGAAAAATGTTGTTTTTGGGGGTGTGCTTTCTGGAAAATCTGCAACCAGGTCTATAATAGAAATGCAGAGACGGAAAAAACCCATAAATCTTTCTCTGATCTGCCTCAGTTCTGATTTTGACCCTCAAGTCAATGTCACCATTGACCCAAAATTTACAATTCCAACCTAGGGTAGAATTGACCTATGATTCTGACCAAAAATCTCTGACAAAAATCTTGTTTCCAGATCCTGATAGTTTGCTGAAAAGGGTATCCAAATCTGCTCTCTAACCTGTTGTTATGATCCTATCCCTACAAGAAAAATGGTTTGTTTATTGGGGGGAGGGGTTTGCCTTGGTCAAACCCTGATTTTGGAATTAACCTCAAAGTATAATTGAAATTGCATAAATAAAACAAAGTAAATGAACAAATTCACCTTGCTTGTATGGAAACCCTTGTGGCGAATTCGAATCTGTGGATCCACAAGTATGTATGCACCAAATGAATGTAGAATGTCTCAAATCAATTTCTTATAGATCTTCAACACCAGTCTTGAATGGATCTTGGAATATGAAGAAGCTTGGAGGAATATGGATGGAGAAATCTTCAACAAGAGGGCTCCATAGAGCTTGAATCCTTCAATGGCTACAAATGGATCTCCTTGATGAATTGAGTGCTTGAGAAGTGCTTGAATGCTTGATAATAGATGAATGCTTCAATGGATATTTGGATTGCTTCAAATCTTGCTTCTTCACCTTTAGATTTTACTTCTTAAGTCTTTGATAGTTGATGATCCTAGTTAGAGAAAATGAGAGAAGAAAGCTTCCTTATATATGAATCTAGGGAACAATCTTCTAGAGAGACCTACATAGGAGAATTAAATTCCAATTTAGACTTATATCCCTAGAAGAGGACCTATATTAAATATAATTTAAGAATTGTTGTTCTGAAGACCAAAATAGCCGACCCGGAAGCGGGAATTAATTATTTCTGAAGCCCGATATCTGAAAACCCCAGAAACTTGAAATTTGGACCTTGGGCCAGAAGAAGGTCGATTCTGACCTAGTTCAAGGTTGAGGTTGACCTTGACCTAGGTCAAGGTTGAGGTAGACCTTGACCCACAAAGGTTGATTTTGACCTTGAGGTCAAAAATCCTAATTTGCAGTTTTAGGGTGCCAGAAATAGGCAGGAGAAAAGTGGGAAATGGGGCAGAACAGGGGAAAAAGACAGATCTAAGTCAAAGACCCCTTCAAGGTGCTTGACATGACCCCAAACCACCTACTCGAAAGGCTAAACCAGTCTAAAATGGAATTCCTTCCATTTTCCATCTATACAAGAACATCACGAGGGAGAGAATAAAACAAAAGGGAGAGAAATATTCAAATGAAACATATTGCTATCAAAGGGAAAATAGATATCCATCAGAGAGAGGAAAACTAAAAGGGAGAGAAAACATAAGAAAAATATTCAAAGAAACATCCATCTAAGAAAGAGAATTGGAAAAGTTAACTCTGCATATCTATTGAGAAAAGGGAGAAGAGATTCTACAACAAAGGGAGAGACAGAATCTAAAGTTGCTACATTTATCCAGTGAAGGGAATGAAGTATAAAGAAATTACTCTACAAGAATCAAATCTAAGCTATAAGAGCTTACCGAGAGTCAGATATTTGTATTGGTTATAGAACAATAATTTTGGTAGAGATTGATGAACTACAACTGATATATTTCATATTATATTAGTAGTATGCAGTATGTAACCATCAATGCCAAAGGGAGAGATTGATGAACTATAACTGATTGAATGTTTGAAGATGACAAAGTTTATGATCACCGAGATGCAACAAGTAAATGCAAGAAATTAAATAAGTTAATGTATTATATTTTTATTGATGTCAACTTAATATGATATGATTTCTCATACTCATATTGTCACAACACTTAAAGATCCAAAGAGACAAAGTTTTGTTTTCGGTAAACATACACCGAGTGACTGTGTTATCCGACAGACAATGTTACCTGATGGATAGTGTTACCCAAGCAAGCATTATCAAGCTAATTGCAATTGTCACTAAACAGCTGAAGTTGATGCATGAGCTATCTAGAGTAGTCACCGAGCACAACTAAAGTGTTAACCGGTGAGAACTAAAGTTAGGAAACGACAAAACAACTTAGCTGGAAGGAGCTAAAGATAGAGTTAACTGTTTGGTTACTTTGTTTTCATCGATCAGTTAAAATTTAAAGATAAGAAGGAGATTTAAAGCATTTTTTATTCTATAAAACAAGGAGAGATTTGTGGATTAAAAATAAAGCAAGCATGACGATATTTACAGATCAAGAAGTCATCAATGAAGAAAACAAGAAGGACAAGAAACACTAAAATCATGTCTATATAAAGAGACAAGTAATTCATAAAAAATGGGGGAAGAATAAGATAGTGTTGAAGAGAAGTTTAGTGAAGATTGAAGTCTCCATACAGACCTAATCATACAATCTAAAGAACATAGCTAAAGATTTCTGCAGACACCTAGCAATAGAGAAGAAACAACATTCACCGAGTAGAAAGAAGTGGAGAAAAGGAACCGAAGAGAAACATTGATTAGAAAGGTATTATGAGCTTAAAATAGATCTGAACATCTACAAGATCAAGTTGTATTTATGAACAGATATATACTAATTTATTTTAATCTTTGATTCAAAAAATCTCTTAGCAGAGTAGGATATAACCATCCTTTATATATTGAGATACATCCCAAGGAGTATCAAAAGGTTTTCATTTTGACAACATAGTGAATGCGAGGTCAAGTGATAAACTATTAGTGATAAATCCTCTAATAAGGTCACACATAACAGTGTGTTTGTAACCTTTAACAAGGTTGTCTCTTCACCGAGCTCACTTCAGAAGACTGAAAATTTTGGGTTACCGGTCCTTAGTGGTTTTTCCCTTAACAGGGTTTCCACGTTAAAAATCCATGTGTCAAATGTGTATATGGTTCATTGCTTTGATGTTTTGCTTTACACATTACTAAAATATGATTGATCGGTAAACCCTAAGTTATTTACTGTATTTCAATAAATACTAGAATGTTATTTGGTAAAGCTTAAGAATAAGGATAAACAGTGAACTTTGAGCAGTATATATTTATTCAGATTGTTTAAAGGCATACATCTTGTATGACTAAAGATAACTAGAAGTTTTATATTTGAGATATAAAGTTTTGGTTGGTTTATTGGATTAACTTATTGGGCCACTGATTCACCCCCCCTCTCAGTTATTCTAACATAATGTTGGAAAGATTGCTACAATGTAGACAATTGTTATTTTTTCATTGATGTCAAACCTTAACTGGTGAGACTATTTCTATATGTTTGAGTACCATATCTATTGATTGATGAAGATTTGAAGAATAGGATAACAAGAAGACCGAGGAAAAGGTTGAGTTGTGAGTGATATGTTGTTTATCTTTCACTGACAGTTCACTAGAAGGTCGATGTCGAGCAAAGCAAAGTTGATGCTGAGCAAAGTGAAAGGTGATGCCGAGCAAAGCAAAGGTGATGTCGAGCGCCGGTGAAATGCCAAGGGAGACAGAGAAAGCTGAGTAACAGTATTTTAGCAATTGATGAGATTTGAGATCTCTGGCTGACATAGTTGATTTTATTGGGATATGTATTGTTAATTAAGATTGGTCCACACTCATTTAATGCATAGGAAACTGTTATTAGCGCATGGATTCAATGTTTAATTAATGATTGTATTGGAGAAGTAAATAAAATATAATGATGGAAAGATCCGTTGGATCTAACCTAACCTAAGATCTACGATCTTGATTAAGCGGCAAAAGATCTATCTAACCTAGATGAAGAGGTATAATATAACCTACAGAGGTTATTGTCATGGTATCCAAGTGTAAGGAGAAGTTGTATGCAAGAGTATTGCATGTTTAATTGACTGATTGGCAAGACCTAGAAAAGAAGGATGAGCAGAGAAGCAGAGAGAGATTGATTGATGGATTTCCAAGCAGATCTAAAGTTTGAGATGAAAATGGAGGCCACTCTGTGAATTAGCATTAGAGATGAAATTGGATCTGGATTTTCAAAGTAAGATGTATGTATCAGATCACACCTACTGATTACTTTTTAACCATTGTATCAGTTCAAATCCTTTAACCAGGTTGACCTAACAGTCATTGTGTAAATCCTTTGAACAAGGTGACATTTAGATTGGAATGTTCTAAGTCCTCTAACAAGGCCACTCCTGACAGGGTGATTAAATTCTTTAACCAGGTCACTTTTGATAGTGTGTTTTGTAACCTTTAACAGGGTTGGCTCCTAACAGAGCTCACTTCAGAAGAGTGAAATTTTGGTAGCAAGTTACTGGTATTTTTTCCCATATTGGGTTTCCACGTTAAATCATGGTGTCAAAATGTGTGAATGTTTATGTTGTATTTCACTGTTAAGTTTCTATAAGCTTATTTCATTGGTACAGTAAACTACACACTTTTGTTGTTTATTGGTGCCAAGCAGATCTGAGTTGTTGAATTTGTATAAAGTTTTATATGGGCACATCTAGACCTGAGAATAACTGATTCACCCCCCTCTTAGTTATTCTAAATTCATTCTAACAATTGGTATCAGAGCTTTGTTCTCTTGAAATAGTTTGAAGGTACTTGGAGATAAAGATCAAGATGTATAAAAGGGATGGACCGAAGATTAACAAGGACAAATTTCCTGCATGGCAAAGTTTGATGAAACTTCACTTGGTTGGTATTGGTGATTCTGCTAAATGACATGTTGAACAAGAATATGCAGCCCCTAATAGAGTTTTGAATGCTGCACAATTAAGAGAAAAGCATGAACATAATCAAGCAATGTTGGAACTTGCATCATCCCTGAACTATCATGAATTTGAGGACATCAAGGACTGTACAAGCACAAAATAGATGTGGGATGACCTTCAAACCATTTATGGAGGTGATATGAATGTACTAAGAGCCAAATCTGAAAGCTTGAGAGGTAAGTTTGATGATTTAAAAATGCAAGAAGGAGAAAATATAGTGCAATATTATGATAGGATAAAGGAAGTTGTAAATGCTATTAGAGGAGCTAAGGGAACCATTGATGATGACACTATCATAAGCAAGGTACTGAGAACACTTCTTCCTATTTATTCTATTAGAGTATCTACAATTCAAGAACCGAGATGTACTCGTAACAACAATTTGACTCTGAAAAGTTTGGTAGGCAGACTTACTGCATTTGAGATGTCAAATTTTGACAACTATACTCCACAAACTATTGAATCTGCATTCAAGTCACAGATGGTCATCAAAAAATCAAGGAAAGAAAAGAAACATGTGAGCAGTGACAGTGACAATTCAGATGATGATCTAGAAGAGCTTGAGGCACTTATGGCAAGGAGACTAGCTAGAGGAAAATGAAAATTCAGAGGTAAACTTCCTATTATTTGTTTTTCTTGTAACAAAGTTGGTCATATTTCTGCTAGATGTCCTGATAAGAATGAGAAAGATAAAAGAAGAGACAACAAGTACAAAGATAGAAAGGATGACCGAGACTATAGAAAGTACAAGGATTACAAAGACAAAGGTAAGAAATCTTGCTATATAGCTGAAGAAGCCTCTGACATTGAATCTGATAAATCTGATGAAAATGATATAGAAGTCATGTATCTTGCAATGAAAGATGATTCTGATGATGATGAGAAAATTGCACTAATTTCTTATATGAGTAAAGGTGATCATTGGATTATTAACAGTGGTTATTCACATCAATGAATGGTGATAAGGACAAATTTGAAACCTTAGATCAATGTAAAGGTGGATATGATAAGTATTGTAATGATACACCTTGTAGAGTTAAAGGGAAAGGATCAATTCAATTGACTGACAAGATTAGATGTGATGATGTGTATTGGGTTGATGATCTTAAGTATAACTTGTTGAGTGTTGCACAGATGAACACTTCTGGTTGTAGAGTTGAATTCCATCATAGGAAAGCAAATATCTATGATGCCAATGGAGAATTAGTTGGAAGTGGTAAGCAGACTATGCATGTGGTAAAATTGGCCTCGTTATTCAACCATACATTTCAACATAGTCCTTGTTCATCAACCACATACAGAAGTGAATATGAGTTATTCATGCTGCATGCATGTATGATTCAACCTATTGCCTTCTATCTAGATGGGGTTTTAAATAGCTCCCAGAACGAGAGTCTCACAACCATAGACCAATCTAAGAATGAAGGATTTTTCTCCATGAATGCAATGCAAATGCAAGATTAATCTAAGACACGATTTTAATGCAATTATTCTAAGAAATTGAAATTATTCCATTGCAAATGAAAGATTTTAACTAGAAATGAGATGATAAAATGTAGCAACAATTCAGTATTCTAACAATGCATATTTTCTCCAGGGGTTTTGAATGAGAAATGGGAGTTCTTTTATAGACTCAGAGGTGATTAGAATAGAAAGTTTCCTTCTTGAAATAAAACAGATAGAAAAGCTAGTTTAAAATAGAAAGATTTCTTTAAAAGAAAACAATAAATTGTTTTCCCTTTGCTTTAACTATTTTCTTTCTTTAATTGTAACTATTTTATTTATTTGATTTAACTGTTTTCTTTTTTATTTTATCTGTTTTCTTTCTCTTTAAAGCACAGTTAATTCAAAACTTCTATTTCTGAATTGAAGAGAAGATTTTTCAGAGAATATTTAATTAAATAAACAAAGTATGACCTCATAAATATGTTTTTCTCAATTATCTCAATAATTAAATTCAATTTTTTTTTATTACTGTAAAAATAGGTTTTGAAGGGGCCCCGAAACCCTATTACAAAAGAGAAGAGAGATAAGCATGAAGACCCAGAGAACAACTAGCTACTCCAAAGAGAGGAGCAGGATACAAAGGGATAACTCCCATATTTAGCAATAAGCACCTACACAACAAAAAGCAAAAAATGCTAGAAGAAAAACAGAGAAAAAAGACCACCAGCACTGAGGTCAAGACATAGTCTTCAAGAAGCTCTCGAAATCTTCCAGCCGAGTCTGCATTGTCTTAACATTATCTTTCAGCCTCTGAATGTCCTGATCATCAACCTTGTGCTTCTTCTTAGTATTTGACCTAGTTCTGGTACCAGGTCCCATCTGCTGGGTAGGTACAGTCAAGTCAATTGTATCACTCAAGGGGGCATCTTTGTTTCCTTCCAGCATTTTACTCAGAGTATTCAAATTCTCCATAGTAGAATTCATACCTATATTAACCAGGCCAAGCAAATGTTTTAGCATTTCCTCATTCCTGCTTATCTTCTCCTGGATAGGTATCATGGCTATCTCAACTGCTTTTTTAATTTTATCATCCAGATCAGAATCGTAATCAAGCACATGGGAATTAGCATTATGAGAATGCTCCTTCTTGATATTTTCAATGGTTTCCTCGATGATAGAGTTCTTATTATCCAGTTTGATATATCTGTTCTTAAGCTCAACCAAATCACTCTGCACCCATTTGTCCAGGTTATAACTGTAGATGGATTTGTTTTTAGCAATATCAAGGGGGGTCATGATGATTGATCTTCTGACCTATGAATCCATCTTTCTGATTTCACTTTGAAGAGGCTGAGATTTACTACCATCAAGGATTATCTCACTTTCCTCCTCCTTGTTCTCCTTCCCTGAGCTGGGGGAATCGTGGGAGTCCAGATTTTCCTCTCCTAGAACCCTAAAGCTATTATCCCCTGAGTAGTCAGCGCTACTATCATTAAGATTAGCATCAGTCTCTTTAAATTTTTTTTCATCAACCTCAACCTCAATCTCAGAATTCTCTTTACCTTCAGTATTATTAGTCTCCAGAGCATGGTTAAGCTTCTCCCCTCTTTTCTGATTATCCTGGCCATCCTCGAGACTATCCTTGGCATTATTGATTTCAAGATCCTCTGAATCCTTCTCCTCAGGGGTGTGGGTAGTGGGATTAGACACAACATTACTACCCACCTAAGTATTCATTACAACCTCGGTCTCAATGTCCTAGGGAATAAGCTTCACACCTTCAAGCTTCGAGAGGGTAGGGATAGCAGAGGGCTCAAGGACCTTTTTATCAGAGACGGAGGCTTTGACATCATGAGGGTCCTTATCATTCTTCAACACTTCCAAAGGCTTAGAGGAGGTCAGCTCAGAGAGGGAGATTACTTTCTTAGGTTTTGGATTCCTAGACAGAGAGTCGATATTCTTCTTTTTTTTATCTGGGCAGGGATAGGGTCGGGAATGTAGTCTCTAGCATAATCATCAATAAGGCGAATGAGCCCAACATGGAGAATAGGGAAGTTCTTCACTCTATAATCAGTGATGCTCTGGTTAAGCGAACATAGGAGAAAGTAGGGAAAAGAAATTTTTAAATCATTTCTGAAGTGATTAACTAGGGAAAAATGATAATTATAGACCCTAGAAAATCTCCCCTCAAGAGTGAAATACTCCATTATAACCTTGATGACAGAACCCCAAATTTTATCAATATTATCCATGTCAACATAGTCTTTCTTAACTTTAACTAGAAGAGCCCTCTCCTCGTCAGTGACAGGAAATTTCTTATAAGCTTTGGTTCCAACCTTAACTTATTTTGAATACTTCAGACCATCCAGCGGGAGACCAGTTATTTTTGAGAGGAGCTCGAGGCTGAGGCTAAAAGATTTTCCAGCAAGATCCACCATGCCCTTATCCCAGCCATCAATAAAGGCTTTGGAGACATCATTATCAAAACCATGGAGTCCCTAAAGAAATCGGTGAACATGGCCTTTCTTCAAAATTCTCCAACCTTCGTTGTCCTACTTCCACTTGCATTCCGCCGGCTCTTCTCTTCTGAGATCACCACCCATGGCCGAATACTCTCCCTACTCTTTTTTCACAGACGGGGAAATGTTATGATTTTTGATAGTTCTTTAGCATAATAAGGCTGTTTAGCTGATTCATTATCCTCTTCACATGTGCAAACTGGCAATAGTTACTAATGATGATTGTGACACACATTAAATTTTGGGCTTTCATAATTAGAGAATAATTCCGCATCTTGGAGATGTACTTAGCATTATTTTGAATGACATTCGAGATCACCCCAATCTGAGAAGAATTAAGTGATATCATTAATGCTCCTATTAATAATTCCTTCCTTTTGCCTGATTTTATCATAATTAATAAATGAGGAGACCACATCATTACACATAGTATTACCTTTCCATTTTTGAATCCCCTCGCTTTTGGCTCCAATATTGGCAAGACAATCAGCAACCTGATTGGTCTCCCAATAATTATGAGATATATGAAACATCTCAAAAGATTGGACTATAGTTTTAATTTTGGAGATAATATACTTGATAGTCCAGGAGGGGGTATTGATATCTTTAATATTATTTATAATATTTAAAGAATCACCTTCAAGCCAGACTCTTTTGAACCCCATTTCTTCCACTACTAGGATAGTATTGAGGGCAGCCAAGGCCTCTACTCTATGATTAGTCTGAATTTCGCAAGGGGACCAAAATGGCACCTAAACAGTTTCCAAAACTATCTCTAATGATTCCCCCACCCCCAGAGACACCTGGGTTGCCTTTGGAGGCCCCATCAAAATTAGCTTTTACCCAACCAATAGGAGGAGCAATCCAAACTGAGGAATCTCTAAGGGTGCAATCTTGAGAGTTGTGAAGAGGAAAATTCCAAGTAGATCAATCCACACCTGGGATGAGATTCCGGAGCTTGCTCTTTCTATTAGTTATTGCATTACTGAAGTTATCCTTAATAGCTCTGGACATTATGTTGAAGATAATTTCAGGTTTAGCAAGTTTCTCTCTGAAGATTCTATTATTTCTTTCCTTCCAGATACACCAGCAGAGATGAGGCGGGATTAGATTCCAAAAGTTTCTAGCAAGATCATTATCAAAAGGACATCTCCACTGAGTGACAAAATCCTGCCAAGAGTTAGGAAAGAACCAAGCCAAATTCCATTTTTGAAAGACCAAGGACCAGACTCTCTGAGTAAAACTACAGTGGATCATGAGGTGATCACAGGATTCAGCTTGTTCATTACAAAGAAAGCATCTATTAACATGATAGAAACCTCTTTTAACTAAATTATCAATGGTAAGGGGATTATTCTGGATAAGAATCCAAAAGAAAAAGTTAATCTTTGGAGTGAGGAGTTTATACCAGATAGTTGCACACTGAGGCTTAGCTTCCTTGGAGAAGAAGAAAGAGTAGGCAAAGGCCACCTTAAATTCACCATTAGCAGAGAGGTTCCACACAATTTTTTCAGGATGATTAACTTCACTGAACGAGGACTGCAGCTCATTCATAAGAGGAGATAGACTTCTATCAAGGCTAGAGAGATCCTTCCAAGATTTATCAAGTCTGTAGTCAGAAACTTTATAGCCAATGGTATTTTTAGCTTGGATAATAATATCCTTCCAGTCTTGTCTTTCTAAAAGGGGGCAATCATGGATCCAAGGATCATCCTAGAAGTCAATATTGGTCCCATCACCCAGTTTCCACCTTATTCCTTCTCTCAAAAAACTAATGGAAGAGCAGAGACTATTCCAGATATAAGAGCCATTCACCCTAGCATTATTGTTTAAGAGGTCCTTCAAACTATTGGAATTAAAGAGGTATTTACTTTTTATTATACCATTCCATTGTTTAGTATCCCCAGAGATTCTCCAAACCTGCTTTGCCAAAAGAGCCTTATTGACTAGCTTGATAGGTCTTAACCCCAAACCCCCTTTACTTTTAGGCTTACAAACTTTTTCCCAGGCAATCAGACTAAGTCTTTTTTTTATCTTCAACACCAGTCCATAAAAAGCATTTTTGGATAGTTTCAAGCACCACCGCAAACTTGTGGGGAATCTTGAGAAGACTTAAAGCATACATAGGAAGATTTTGCAGGGTCAACTTCAGAAGCTGAAGCTTCCCAGAGCTGCTGAGGAGGGCACCTTTCCAGCCTGCTAGCTTCCTGTTATATATGTCAACTATTTTATTCTAGAAACTGTCAAGGGGTTTAGAGAAAAGGGGGAGACCCAGGTAGGAAGAGGGAAGATCACCAATGCTGCAACCAAGAATTTTAGAAATCTTTAACTGTCTCTCAGGGGGGGTATTGATAAAAAAGATGAAACTCTTATTCCAATTGATGAGTTGACCCATAGCCGAGGTATAGGTAGATAAAGCTTTTTTAAGATTCTTGGCTTCTTTAACAGTAGCTTCACCCATGAAAAGAGTATCATCAACAAACTATCCATGGGAGCAGGAGGATCTGACCGAGAAAGGCTGGAGTCCAGAGATGATTCTAGCATTGACAAGTTTAGATATGTATCTTCCCAGCCCTTCAGCCAAAATAGAAAATAGTATAGGAGATATAGGGTCCCCTTGCCTAAGACCCCTTGAAGGTTTGAAAAAATTGGAAGAACCACCATTCACTATTATAGAGGAGGACACAGTGGAGACCAACTGATCAACAAATTTAATGACCCCTGCATCAAAACCAAACTGCTTAAGAATTTTTGGAGGAACTGCCAGTCAACCCTATCATAGGCTTTAGATAAGTCCAATTTCATGAGAAAGCCCTGTTTCTTGGCAGCTTCAAGGGAGTGGATATTCTCATGAGCTACAACAATGGAGTCAAGGATTTGTCTCCCCGGAACAAATCCATTCTGCTGAGGAGAGATAATAGAGGGCAACAAAGAAAGCAGTCTGGAATTAAATTCAATTATTGAAATGAGGATATTTATTTAATAATTAAATATTATTTAATTCCTTTTTATGTGTTTTAGCTAAAAGGGGTGAATTTAACTTAATTAAAGTGCTAGGACTTTAAAATTAAATTAATTCAATCATAGGGTTTGTTTAGCCAATAGATATTTAGGAATTAAATATAATGTATGATTAATGCAGATTTAGGATTTTCTGCATTTGACACTCAGGTCGAGTAAAGTCAGTCAAAACTAAGAATTGCCTAGTACAATAGGACTTTGATGATTTAGAAGAATGACAAATGCAACAAAATTGGTTAGGGTTGCAATATGCCAATTTTAGGGTGTTACATTTTGCCCCTCTTTGAATTGATGTGCGAGCAACACATTGATTCAAAGAATGGTATGATGCTTGAAGCACAAAAGAATAGAATTGAACATTGATGGTGCAAAGTTTGATTGATGAAGATTTTAGAGCCATCTCCAGGACAGATCTTAACTCTCCGAAGTCTAGGTTATGTTTCCAAGACACTGGTCAAGTAGAGTTTTTGAGGGTCATCTCCAGAACGAAGCTTGATCCTCAGGGATCTGGGTTAGAATGCCCCGATACCTAATAGATTAAGATTATGAGAAT
Source organism: Thuja plicata (assembly GCA_018584345.1). NCBI lineage: Eukaryota > Viridiplantae > Streptophyta > Pinopsida > Cupressales > Cupressaceae > Thuja > Thuja plicata. The sequence goes on along the minus strand of MU224432.1, from coordinate 2,613,128 downwards.
CATCTCCAGAACAAAGCTTGATCCTCACAGATCCATGTTAGAATGCCCCAATACCTAATAGATTAAGATTTCAAGAATCATCTCTAGAATGAAGCTTGATCCTTAGGGATCCGGGTTAGAATGCCCTGATACCTAATAGATTAAGATTTCGAGAATCATATCTAAGACAAAGCTTGATCCTCAGGGATCTGGGTTAGAATGCTATGATACCTAATAGATTGACATCTTTCAAAGATTGTCCTCAGAATGAGGCTCAACCTTCAGGAGTTAGGGTTAGATTGCCCCGATACCTGTCCAAAAAAGATAGTCAAGAGAGATTTTGGGACTATCTCCAGAATGAAGCTTAGTCCCCCGATATCTAGGTTAGATTACCCAGACACTAGTCAGATTGATATCTTTCACAAGACTGTCCCCAGAATGAGGCTCAACCTTCAGGAGTCAGGGTTAGATTGCCCCGATACCTATCCCAAAAGATAGTTAATAGGGATCTTTAGGACTATCTCCAGAATGAATCTTAGTCCTCCAATATCTAGGTTAGATTGCCCAGACACTGGTTAGCTTGAGTTTTCAAGAATAATCTCTAGAACGAAGCTTGATCCTCAAGAATCTGAGTTAGATTGCTCAGATACTTAAATGATGAGATTTTAAGAATCATCTCCAGAATGAAGCTTGATCCTCAGGGATCCAGGTTAGATTGCCCCAATACCTAATAGATGACAAGATGTAAGGAATAAAGATGTCCTTATTGATTGTGGAGTATTCAGTTTTGATTATGAGGTATGAAAAATTGAACATGCCCCAAGTGATGAGATGCCCCTAGCAATGAGGACTTTTGAATATCAGATCAGAGTGATAAAATAGATTCAATGATGTAATCATCCTGCCCCCTCGGGAGCGAAATGGAAAGATGACATGTCATAATGATGATTGAGAGCGAGAAACCACAGATAGATGTTGAATCAGAGATCAAGAAGAACTCAGAATAGATTACGAAAGAATCTGGAAGGTTCAGAAGCAATTTTGAGTGATGTCGAGGTCCATGTTGACCAAGTTTGGTTAGGGTTAACCAAAGTTGACTAGAGCTTACCAGAGTTGACTTTTGAGGAAAAGTTTGATGATTTTGAGAAGATGATGATAGAATAAGATTCTGACAAGAAAGTGATGTCAGAAATTCGACTGCACAAGCATCCAATCGCGTCGGTCCCAAAAAATTTAAAATGCAATTTTGAGCTATATAGAAGTGTCAGATTTTGATTTTGATCACGAAAATGGATTCAGAGCGGTCGATATAGCCCCTTTTGAAGAGTGAGAGCGAGGATCGAACACTTGGGTAGTCAGGATGAAACCAGAACACTGAAGAAGAACTCCTTAATGTAAAAATCTAGGAGAACGCAATGAAGTGAGCATCGAATCGCTGCCACAATGCAAGTCTAGAATGAAAATGCAATCCTATGCTAGATGTAATTCCTAGGACATGGTTGTGAGACCCATCGTATAATTATCATCATTGAGCATTTTTGGAACATCAAAGTCGATACAATCCTTATTGGTGCCATTGTGACCATAAGAATATGAATATGACTTTCATCAGATAAAATATAGGAAATGAATGTAAGCACTAGGGCATAAAAGCCAAGATGACCTGAACATTATTTTCAGTTGATGTTGCAAGAGTACACCAATATCAAGGCATGTAAAGCCAAGATAACCATGAGTGTGATCATGCATAAACAAATAGAGCAATAACAGTCAAGGACATAGTACTGACCTCACCATGGCATACAAATAAACAAGATTAAGGGATGTGAGGCTGTTCCACCTTAGTGCGGGAGCTCTTATCACATACACCCTATTTATTTGACATTGTCAGATCATCGGGACTACACCAACAAGCAGTAGACAAAGAAAATATCAATGAAATCCATGAGAACAGATAGCATACAAAGAAAGATTCAATCAAAGTTTTCAAATATGTATGTGTAGAGGGGTGTTTGAAAAACACTGTTGTGCTTGTGAGTGCATTGTGTTTGATTGTTACCGATAGATGTTTACGTTTGAGATATCCAATGTGTGTTGAAAAACATAGATGTGTCCAAAGATAGTGTTGAGAAGCACTGTTTGAATTGGGGTGTTGAGAAACACCAGTTTGTGTTAGTAGCGAGTTGTCTTGCAGAAGTGACAAGATTACTGACTCGGGTGTAAACCAAAGATGTGATCAAATTGGGGACCCATGCCCCAAAGTAACGATGACTGACTTGACGTATATTATGAGGAAAAACTAGATTTGATTGCCCTAGGTGTATGGCATTGAATAAGTGTCAAGTCAGGAGGGTTCAAAAAGGAACCAAAGTGTCACGAAAGTGACCGAAAGCTATGTACAAACTAAAGCAAAGAATCGTCAAGACCAAGTATCGATAGAGTGTGTGAGTATAGCAATCTCAATAATACAACGACAGTAGACAATAGATAGACACAGTGAGAACCACTGGTGATTGACGTGAGAGAGATTCTAAAAAAAGATCATCATAGGACTAGCTAGACATCAATAGGCAGACGCAGTGAGAACCACTAGTGATTGTCGCAGAGTAGATCCCAAAAGGTAATAGGACAATGCCCCCTAGACTAGGATGGTTTCCCTGAGAGTATGACCAGTTTCAATCCATGTAAGTTGGTGTCTTGACGGGAATTGAAAGCATGCGAAAAAGGAAATGCAAGTAGGAAAGCAGCAGGAAAGCAACTGCATAAAGCCAAGTGGTGTTGTGATAGATATAACAATGTGGGACAAGAGGTGCCTATTTACCAGATTTTCACCTTCTTGGCAGAAATTCTTTTTTTTGGCTACCATGACGCCTGTTTGCCAGGTTTTCATTAACGACACCTTTTTCTTCTTTTTATCTTTTTTTTTTGTATTTTTCAATTTTTATTTTTATTTTGTATTTTTTGGAATATATAATTTTTTTGGAGATAGATCAAAGCACCTATCGCTAGGTTTCCACTAAGATGATCATTTTTTCAGGACTTTTTCATATTTTTAGAATTTTTTTAGGACTTCACTATATACATGAGCATACTGAAGATGTCTCAGCTGTAGAACCGTTTCAGATGAAGAGCGTTGATGGCTCTTTGAGTTGTTCTCCCTCAGTAGTAGAAATTTGATAAGTGCCAGACCCAAAAACTGCAGTGACAACATACGGACCAAGCCATTTTGGTTCAAATTTTCCCTCCTGGATCTGATGTTATTGATTCTTAGGGTTCTCCCTCAGAACGAGGTCACTCGCTTGGAAGTCCCTTGGGAGAAATTTCTTGTTATAGCTCTTGGACATCCTTTTCTGATATATTCTAAGGTGATCAAACGCCACTTGCCGATGTTCATCAAGTAGTTTTAGCTCTTGTAGCTAAGATATTCTATTATCATCATCAGTATTGAGGCCTTTGAGAGAGACCCGAAGAGAAGGAATCTCAACCTTAATTGGTAACACAACATCTTCTCTGTAAACTAAAGCATAGGGCATAGCCCTTGTTGGTGTTCTTATGCTTGTCTTGTATGCCCAGAGAGATGGATTGATCTAGAGATGCCAATCTCATCTTGATTTGTGCACTGTGCGATGCATGATTTTAAGGATTGTCTTGTTTGATGCTTCCACCTGTCCATTACCCTGAGGATAATAGATGGAAGACCAATGCTGAGTAATTTTAAAGTTAGAGCATAGCTCTGTCAAATCCTTGTCTTTTAATAGCCCCCATTATCTATGATTATTGCTAAGGGTACACCATACCTGTAGATGAGGTAGTTGAGAATGAACATAGCTACGGATTTTCCATTGGCAATGGTGAGAGGGACTGCCTCCACCCACTTGGAAAAATAGTCTGTAGCTATGATGATGAACTTATGTCCATTTGAGGATGAGGGATAAATCTGACCCACCAAGTCAAAGGCCCATTGTTGAAATGGCCAGAAAGTAATGAAGGGAATAAGCTCCTTGGCTGGAGCATGAATCAAATTACCATGTAGTTGACACTGTTTGCAAGACTTAGCAAACTGTGTAGCTTCTTTTTCCATATATGGCTAATAGTAACTAGCTCTAATAAGTTTACAGGCTAGTGTCAGGCCATTAGAGTGAGATCCATAGATGCCTTCATGCACCTCTACTAACACACATTTGGAATCATCAGGTTCTAAACACCTAAGGAGGGTACTGTTTAGATCGCACCTATACAAGTCATTAGCAATGATGACAAACCGTGAAGCACTTTAGATTAAGTGATGTTTCTCATTCTGGGTGTAAGTGTCTAGAACAATCTGGTCATGAAGGTAGGAGTAAATATGATGGTAGCGAGATGAGTCATGTACAATGATAGAACAGATCAACTGGGAATCAGGCAAATCATAGGTTGGGTAGTGTAACATCTCCACTAGGAATTCATGTCGAAAATCAATTTCTGCCATCTGTAACATGGAAGAAAGAGTAGCCATAGCAGCCGCCACTTTATTATCTGCCCTTGGAACTTGTTGAAATGTAATGTGAAAAAAATAATTTCTGAGGTCATCAACCAACCATTTATAAGGCACTAACTTGTCATCCTTTGTCTAATAGATATCATTTACTTGATTGATGACTAACTGTGAATCTCTAAGGACATTGAGCTCGTCCACTCGCCATTCAAGGGTGATCTTCATATCATTAATCAAGGCTTCGTACTCAGCAATGTTGTTTGTGCAAGGAAACAACATCTTATATGCTTTTGGTAAAGAGTACATTTGAGGTGTAATGAACAGTATCCCAGCACCTAACCCCTATTGGGTAAATGAACCATCAAAGAACATAGTCCAGGATCGATGTGTGAGAAGTAAAATGGACTCGTCTGGAAATTCAATGTTCAATGGTTGATGATCTACTAGAGGTGCTTATGCCAACTGATCTGCAATTGCTTGCCCCTTGATGGCTTTTCTCTCTACATACTCAATATCAAATTCATTGGGAAGCATGACCCATTTAGCTAGTCTACCTGTGAGGGTAGCTTTACTGAGTAAATATTTTAGACGATCAATTTTAGAAATAAGGCATGTAGTATGAGCCAACATGTAATGTCACATTTTTTGTGAAGCAAACACCACTACAAGGAAAGCCTTCTCTATAACATAATAGTTCATTTCATATGAGACCAGAGTTCTACTAATGTAGTAGATAGCCCTTTCTTTGTTGTTCTGATCTTCTTGAGCCAATGAGATGCCCAATGATGTATATGTATCAGAGATGTAAAGTATAAGAAGATTCCCATGAATAGGAGGCATCAATATTGGCGGGTTCGCAAGATACTATTTGATTTGTGTGAACCCTTCATCACATTCCTTGTTCCATTGGTAAGTCACTCCTTTATGTAAATTCTTGGTGAATGGTTGTGACTTGTCTGCCAGTTGTGAGATAAAGTGCCAGATAGACTATAGTCGGCCTTGATGTCCTCTCATTTGTCTAATATTCTTCAATGGCGGCATTTCCATGATAGCTTGAACTTTCGCAGGATCCACTTCGATGCCATTTGCAGAGATAATATAACCAAGTAGTTTTTCAGACATTACGCCAAATGCATATTTCTTAGGATTGAGCCTTAGACTAAACTATTCCATGCGATCTAGTATAGGACCTAGATCCGCAAGATGTTTATCTCATTGCATGCTCTTAGCTAGAGTGTCATCAACATAATCCTCCATTGTTTTGTGCATCATGTCATGAAATATGATGGTGACAACTCTCTGATATGTAGCACCGACATTTTTGAGCCCAAAGGGCATGAAATTCCAATAGAAAGTACCCCATACACATGTAAAAGCAGTTTTCTCTTGGTCCTTTGGTGTGATCTTTATCTGGTTGCAACTAGAGAAACCATCCATTAGTGAGTACATTTCGTATCCTGTTGTCATATCTGTAATTATATCAATATTGGGCAATGGAAAGTCATCCTTAGGACATGCATTACTCAAATCTTTGAATTCTGTGCATACTCAGATAGATTTGTCATATTTGGATATTGGAACAATGTTAGAGATCCATTCTGCATAGTTAATTGCTCTGATAAACATTGCGTTGAGAAGTTTCTCCAATTCATCTTTGACAAGTAGAGCCACATGTGGATGTATTTTTTGAAGCTTTGCTTTACAGGCTTGACACCTAGTGCAATGGAAAAATGGTGCATGATTAGATTAGGGTCTAATCTTGGCATGTCTAAATATTTCCATGCAAAGTTTATCTTTTTTGCTCTGGAAGAATGTAATGAATTCTTCTCTTTCTACCTCGGATAATGATTGTTCCAAGTGAATGATCCGAGGCTTAGCTTCTGTACCTAAGTTGATTGGTTGAGTTGGTTCAATAAGCATAGATGATCGTTCCTGGAAATGACTCAAAAGTGTACCAAGTATCTCATCCTTGGGCACCTTAGAGAGGTTTTCACCCTTGGATATGTCTTTTATTTTGACTTTTTTAGGCTCTGACACTGCCACAATGTGGTTTTCACCATCAGAGTGCCTATTTTTCTTCTTTTGATTTTGTGACTAAGATACTTGATATCAGCCTTGATCATGTTGCCACTTTCTTCACTAGTGGAGGACATTACAGGCTCGATATCATGGAGGTAATAGGCAAGAGCATAATCATTCTGGAATGTAAGGACTTCATTAGATAGGGAGGGAGAGTTCTAGTCTATAAGCTTAGGATGGTGAAGTGAAAGAGAAGTGATGGGTTCAAGTGCGTTCATGGTATAATCATCAAAAGCATGGATGAGAAAGTTGAGACCTAGAGCAATCTCATCCAAAGGTGTGGTCGAATGCCTTTGATTCCTAGAGACCATAGTAGATGACACATTAACATTGATGGAATCAAACTTGTTTGACTTTACACTAGACCCTTCACTTACGTCGAGAAGGTTTTCATGCATGTGAACTATATCTATATCTTTGTTAGAGGTGGCATATGACAAGCTGTCGAACTCATATTCATGAGAGTTTGTTTCATCATTAGGCATCATATCAAGCACATGAATGAAATAAACCCTTTGTCCCCAATTTGGGTGAGTTCTACCTAAAACTTCGGCTATGGTGAGATAAGCACATTTTAACATAGGTTCTGCATTGATGCTTGCAACATCATCTACTTCTTGTTTAGTGAGGAGTGGCTGGGATTCCTATTCAAACTACTCTTGGAAGTGTGGTAGTATGTACAGATCACCCTTATGACCTAAATTGACAATGTGCATTTCTTTCCACCGCTCGTAGTTTAATGGAAAAAGTGGAGTGGTTTTATTAGAATCATTGTCAATCATGACTGTACTGACACGTGATGTAAAGTCATCTGGTTCAGAAAAGAATGCTGCCAGATATGGAGGAATGGGATAAGGGAAGTAGTCTTCCTCTGAGCTATCTTCAAACTCTTTAGTTGTAGATGTATCTTCAGGTGTTGGTTGTTGATCTCTGTGAGGTACAAATTGGTTTATCCCCAGTTGAAATGAGAGATTCTTGAAGCCTATACCTGTAGATTCACATGTTTGGTGACCAATAGCTTCAAGTGGTGCAATCAATCCCTTATGATTTGCACCTATAGGACCATTTCCTTTGTAACTAAAGCGTTGCATAATAGTTAGACCTTTACCATACTGTTCAGGATTTATGTCATAAGGTGGAGTGGTTTGTTCAGAATTGTCCTCTCCTTTATAGATCCAAGCTTTGATAGCCCTATTTTTGGCTTCTTCTTCTAATGGTACTGTGGCTTGTACAAAGGTACCACCATATTTTGTTTAAGGAGGAACTGTAGAAGGTTTAGTGCTTTCAGAAGGTCTCCCAAAAGAACGTGGAGACAAAGGTAGAGATGTAATAGATAGCACGGGTTCAATATGATATCCTCCCATGTTAGTTTCCTTGAGTGTTAGACCCTTTTCCATTTCTTTTAGTTTAGTCTCGAAGAGCTCAATAGAATCTCTGTTGGTGGGCACAATGATGTCAACGAATTTTGTGAGTGTATTGCAATCACAGCGTGTATTAGCAGGTATAGTCACTTTAGATCCTTGGAATGGGAATTTAATGCACTAATGGTATGTTGAAGGGACAACCTGCATTTCATGGATCCATGTCCTTCCCAACATAATATTGTATGCTAAAGGAATGTCAAGCACTTGATAGATAACATCTCTTTCAACATGACCAACTCTGATTGGCAACACAACTAGCCCTTGATATTTTCGTTCTTCTTCATCATATGCTTTAATAGTAATTTTTTTGTGAGCATCTATGCAGTATTTTCCATAGCCTAACTCAGTAAGGAAGCTAGTAGAGAAAATGTTGAGGCCAGTGCCATTATCTATGAGAACACGACAAACGCGCTTTGGACCAATCATGAATTCAATGTGCAAGGGGTTATTCTGTGGGTGACTCAAAGAATGGTCATCTTCCTCAGAGAAAGACAAGTAATGGGAGGAGGTCAAGTGACCTACCATAGATTGAAACTGGTTGAGATCAAGATCTTTTGGGACATTTTCCTCAATGAGGGCTTTGTCAAGGATCTCCCTATGAGTAGGGGAGATTTTTAGCAGCTCGAAGATGGTGATTTGAGCATTAGTACATTGTAATTGTTCTAGAATGTTGTAATTGGAAGCATTAGATGAGGAACCCAATTTTGGATTCTTATTGGAAGAGCCAACAATAGTTTTGTCTGCAGGTTGTGCTGGTGTAGACGTAGAAGGCTCGGGGCCTTTGATGATGATCTTAGCACGAGATCGAGTAACAATGTTTGCACTAACTTGAGACTGTTCTCATTTGGAGGACTGAGGTGTAGACCCTCACAAAATGAAAGGAGTTTTGGGCTTGGGAGTATCTTCCCTTCCCTTGAGAATGAAAACATTATAGTATTCAGTATCAACAGGCTCAACCATATTAATGATATTGTCGTTATTGGTGTATGTATAGTTGACCTTGGCATCAGTATTTTTACCTTTGGATGAATCACCTTTCCCATGAGGAGGAAATGGATCTTTAAAAGCTTGGTGGTCTGAGTTCTTGTTGTGACCTCCCATAGCAATAACCTCACTATCGATAAGATCCTGGATTTTATGCTGCAATTTAAGACAAGTAGCCATTTTATGACCTTTGTTTTGGTGAAAATCACAATAAGCAGATTCATTCCACCAAGAGGGTCTTGGTTGTGGATCATAAGGTCATGAATTATCCACTGGAGTAAGTAAATGGTTGTCCAAGAGAGTCTTGTAAACTGTATCAAGAGGTTCTCCTAAGGGAGTGAATTCATGCTTGGGTCTAGGAGCCCAAGGTTTTGATACAAAAAATTGTGAGATACTCGGTTTGGATTCCACCATATCCTATTCATTAGCTTTGGCAGCCTGCATTGTGGTGGTGAGATTAAAGGCAACCTTTGAAGGCTTAGGAGTCACATTGTCTACAACTCCATCATTCACAACATTCTGGTTCTTGTTGGGAAATTTGGGTTTATCTTTGCTTGAGGAGGAAGACCCTTGTTTATTTTCCTTATGTAAGGTCAATTCACCTTTCTTGATCATAAATGTCTCAATTCTCATAGCTTTCTTAATCATGTCATCGAAGGTTAGAGGACCTTGCAGCTGTACTTGATACCCAAAGTTGGGAAGAAGATTGTCTAGAAAGATGTCCAACTTTTTAGATTTGGGTATTTTATGAGAATATCATATATAAAGTTCTTTCCATCTTTGGAGAAATGTCAAGAATGATTCACCATGATTATGTTTCAAGTTGCAAAGATCTTGGATGTGAACCAGATGTTGGATGTTGTGATAATAGTGTTGTAGAAATAAATTGGCAAATTCGTCAATAGTTTTGATGCCAGTTGGTAGTCTAGAGAACCACTCCATAGCTGACCCTCCCAAACTACATGGGAAGAGGTGCATGAGATAGGTTGTGTCATGTATAAAATCCATAGAGAGAGCACCAAACTCTCTCAAATGATCCTGGGGATCAGATGTACCCAAGTATTTATCGTACTTGGGAAGTTCAACTCCTTTGGGAAAAGGAGGCATGCATAAACTCTTATCAAACGGGAATGGAAAAATGCTTTATAGTGTGAATTGAGTGGTAGGTTTGTCTTTTTCCTTCATGAGTTGAAGGAGTTTCTCTTGCATGCCTTGCATTTTCTTTTGCAAGTGGGAGTTTTCAGTTTCTTCTTCCTTCTTAATAAGCGTCTCTACCCTGTAATTAGAGGGGAGTTTCGCTCCTTGGTTGGCCAATTCGAGAAGCTATTTCTCCTTCTCTTCTTTCATTGGGACCACCATCATTCTCATGAATTTTTTATTATTATGAGTGTCTAAGATATCCCCTTGGGTTATTTCTCTCTCTTCATCAGGAGGAGGGTCTTGAAAAGAGAATTTACCCCTGGTTTTAGAGAGATCATCTCTGCTATGTTCACCGAATTGGTCATGATCTGCCATCTTGCTTGAATGCAAGTGTTCAAAGTGTAAAGACTCAGTATGAGAAGGTTGAGTATTTTTTGAATTTAGATACTCTTGGAACAAAGTGTTTCGAACCTAACTAAAATCCACTGGAAATGACCATTTTATGTAAGGTCAAAGTACCGGAGAGGGAGATTGAGATGATTCCTCACTAGATGTAGTGATGGAGGGTGCTCCCCTTAATACCACAAACACATAACATAAATAGAGAAACAACAATAATATGCAAGAACAGAAAATTGGCTTCTTATTATCTCCACAAATGTGGAATTACAAACTTTCAGAATTACAATATGCAAAGCCACATGGGCATTCCCTTACAATATTCTGTAGGACAAAGCCTNGAATTATTACCCAGATCTACTACCCAGAACTATCCTGCCCTCCTAAGACAATAATACAGCCTTCCTTATATAGGCAATTTTCCACCGCCTGGGAAGGTTCCAGAATAAGGCCGACCAAACTTAGATTTATTTTATTTTACATTTTATTACATCATAGTCGGCTCAAGATAACCTTTGAAACCCGAACAGAAATTTTGAAGAAAATTATTTTC
>MU224432.1:2578931-2597884 GCA_018584345.1 Thuja plicata | reverse complement strand
GACACATGTTTGCTATGTGATTTTGAGCCTAAGACAGTAAAAGATGCTTTAGACAATGAAGACTGGATTCAAGCCATGAATGAAGAGATAGACCAGATAGAAAAGAACAAGACATGGACACTAGTACTGATGCCTAACAACAAAAATGTAATTGGTACTAAGTTGGTATTCAGAAACAAGTTGAATGAACATGGAGAGGTAACAAGGAATAAAGCAAGACTGGTATGCAAAGGTTATGCACGAGAGGAACGAATTGACTATGGAGAGACATTTTCCCCAGTTGCAAGATTGGAAGGTGTAAGAACTCTACTTGCATATGCAACCTACAAAGGATTTAAAGTTTATCAAATGGATGTGAAGTAAACATTTCTAAATGGGATATTAGAAGAGGAAGTATATATTGAACAAGTTGATGGATTTGTTGACCCAAGCAAGAGGAACATGGTTTGCAGACTGCACAAGGCATTATATGGACTGAAACAAGCACCCAAAGCATGGTATGAAAGATTGCACAATTTTCTGATAAAGATTGGATTTGCAAGAACAAATGACAACAACAATCTGTATTTGAAGATAGAGCAAGGTAAAGGAATTTTATTGGCTGAAATTTTTGTTGATGACATCATATTCAGTGGACAAGATATGATATGCAAAGCATTTGCAAAAGAGGTGCAAACTGAAATTGAAATGTCTATGTTTGGTGAGATAAAATTCTTTGTTGGTTTACAAATACATCAAACGAAGAATGGTATATATATCACTCAATAAAAATATGTTAAGGAGATACTGAAAACTTTTGGTATGGAAGATTCAAAACCAGTGAGTACACCCATGGCTACTGGACATAAGTTGACAAAGAATGATGATACAAAAGAGGTAAATCAAACACTGTACAGATCAATTATTGGTAAGTTGCAATGTGTTGTACACAGTAGACCTGATATTGCATTAGCAGTTGGAATTATTGCTAGATTTTTTGCTAATCCAAAAGAGACACATATAATGGCAGTGAAAAGAATTCTGAGATATTTGAAAGGTACAGAAGATTATGGCCTATATTACAAAAGGAATGACAAGTTTGAACTCAGAGTCTATACTTATTCTGACTGGGCTGGTAATGTGGATGGTAGAAAAAGCACCATAGGAGGAGAATTTCTTATGGGGAAAAGATTAGTTTCCTATACAAGCAAGAAATAGAATTGCACCTCACAATCTACAACTGAAGCCAAGTATGTGGCAGCAATAGTTAATTGTTCAAACATTGTGTGGTTGAAGATAGTATTGAAAGGTATGAAGGAGGAGATCATAGAACTAGTTGTCATATATTGTGATAACATGAGTGCCATTAATATTTCTAAAAATACTGTAATGCACTCTAAGACAAAACATATAGCTATCAAGTATCATTACTTAAGGGAGCTAGTTCAAGACAAGGAAGAGAGACTAGAATATGTACATACTAAGGAACAGTTGACAGACATATTTACAAAAGCATTACCCAAGGATGCTCATGAGTATCTAAGAGGTAAATTGGGGGTGACTCCCCTAGTAGAGGCTAACTAGTTCTGAATGGTACTGTTGCATCAAATTTTTTAATCAGAACACTTGACACATTGATGCACAGTGAGTCACATTTTTAGGATGCTGCCTAAAAACTGAGAAGTGGAAAACAAGAACAAAAAAGAAGATCAGTCATAAACAAAGATGAGAGGAACAACATGATACAAAGATTAGAACAAGATGAATCTACATAATGAAGATGTCAACATCTCTGGCATTGTTGTCAAAGAGGGAGATTATTGCTAAAACAAATTATTGATAAAAACAACAGAAATCAGTGTGATTATAGACATAGAGGGAGTCAGAATGAAGCTAAAGAAATTAATGAAGATTATTTCATATCAAGGAACACATGAAATTTTTATATTGTATGGTAACTTTGGTTGGAAATTATTGTTTTACAGTTTAGTGTTGCCATCAATGCCAAAGAGGGAGATTGTTGGAAAGATTGCTACAATGTAGACAATTGTTATTTTGTCATTGATGTCAAACCTTAACTGGTGAGACTATTGCTAAATGTTTGAGTACCATATCTATTGATTGATGAATATTTGAAGAATAGGATAACAATAAGACCGAGGAAAAGGTTGAGTTATGAGTATACACCAAGGTACTTGATCATTTGGCACTTTGGCAAAGTGATATGTTGTTTATCTTTCACTGACAGTTCACTGGAAGGTCGATGCTGAGCAAAGAAAAGTCGCTGCTGAGCAAAGTGAAAGGTGATGCCGAGCAAAGCAAAGCTGATGCTGAGCACTAGTGAAATTCTGAGGGAGACAGAGAAAGTTGAGCAATAGTATTTTAGTAATTGATGAGATTTGAGATCTCTAGCTGACATAGTTGATTTTATTGGGATATGTATTGTTAATGAAGATTGGTCCACACTCATTTAATGCACGGGAAACTATTATTAGTGCATGTATTCAATGTTTAATTAATGATTGTATTAGGGAAGTAAATAAAATGTAATGATGGAAATATCTGTTGGATCTGACCTAACCTAAGATCTACGATCTTGATTAAGCGGTAAAAGATCTATCTGACCTAGATGAAGAGGTATAATATAACCTAAAGAGGTTATTGTCATGATATCCAAGTGTAAGGAGAAGTTGTATGCAAGAGTATTGCATGGTTAATTGATTGATTGACAAGACCTAGAAAAGAAGGCTAAGCAGAGAAGCAGAGAGAGATTGCTTGATGGGTTTCCAAGCAGATCTGAAGTTTGAGATGAAAATGGAGGCCACTCAGTGAATTAGAAATAGAGCTAAAATTAGATCTAGATTTGCAAAGTAAGTTGTATGTATCAGATCACACATGTTGATTACTCTCTAACCATTGTATCAGTTCAAATCCTTTAACCAGGTTGACCTAATAGTCATTGTGTAAATCCTTTGAACAAGGTGAAATTAAGATTAGAATGTTCTAAGTCCTCTAACAAGGCCACTCCTGACATGGCAATTAAATCCTTTAACCAGGTCACATTTGACAGTGTGTTTTGTAACCTTTAACAGGGTTGGCTCCCAACAGAGCTCACTTCAGAAGAGTGAAATTTTGGTAGCATGTTACTGGTATTTTTTCCCATATTGGGTTTCCACGTTAAATCATGGTGTCAAAATGTGTGAATGTTTATGTTGTGTTTTACTGTTAAGTTTCTGTAAGCTTATTTCATTAGTACAATAAACTGCACACTTTTGTTGTTTATTGTTGCCGAGCAGATCTGAGTTGTTGAAGTGGTATAAAATTTTATATGGGCACCTATGGACCTGAGGATAAATGATTCTCCCCCCCCTCTTAGTTATTCTAAATTCATTCTAACACATAATTGGGTATTGAATTAGGTCCTAAGGGGTCATATTACTCATAATGGGTCTAATGGGGTCTTAAGGGGTCATATAACCTATCATGGGTCCTAATAGGTCTAATTAGATATAATTAGGTGCTAATGGGTCTAACTAGGTATATAATTAGGTGCTAATAGGTATAACTAGGTATATAATTAGGTGCTAATAGGTCTTAAGGGGCCATATTACTCATAGTGGGACTAATGAGGTCTCAAGGGGTCATATAACCTATCATAGGTCTAATTGGGTCTAATTAGCTTCTAATAGGTTTTAAGGGGTCATATTACCTATAATAGGTCTTAATAGACCTAGATAACTATGCATAATTAGGTCCTAATAGGTCTAATTGTGTCTAATTATGTCCTAATAGGTCTAATTGGGTCTAATTACGTCTTAGGTGTTAATTAGTCTTATTAGGTCTAACTGGGTCTAATTACGTGTAAGGAACATCCTATTAATGATATTAAGGGGTCATAACTAGACATCTAACTAGGTCTTAAGGGGTCATAATACTCACATTCGGTCTAATTAGGTATATAATAATGTATTCTTAGTCTTATTAGGTCTAATTAGTGTTTTCTAGCTATTATTAGGTCTATTTAGTGTTATCTAGGTCTTATTAGGTCTAATTAGTCCTATTAAGTCTAATTAGGTCTTATTTATCAAATTAGGTCTAATTTGGTATTGCAATATCATGCTTACATGTTTCATTAAGATAAGTCCTAACCATCAACTTAAAATATCTAGAGAGGGAGAGAGAGATAAAGAGATAGAGACATACCTTGTTTCCTATGATAATATATTTCTCGTGCTTCTTCACGTAGTCTTTGTTCAGTCTCTTCTAAATAATGTTGTGTACTCTTATTTAGCCTTCTCTTTTTATTTCCCATCGCGAGTTGCAAAATGGTTCCACTAAATTTTGACAAAATTTGAAAAAAATCAATTTCAAAAGTCTTCCTTCTCCAAAATGCGAATTATTTTGCATCTTTTGAAGTAATAAGATGAGGAAAACATATATTTATTTATATGTAATCATTATGAACTTGAAATGACACCAAATTGGCCAACATAGGTTTCTATCAAAATTCATCTATAACTTTCTATCAAAATAAGTGACTTTCGATTGAAAGTAGATTGCTAAATGGCTTAACCCACGTTAAACTAATCAAGTACTTTTGATAGAAAGTACTTTCTATCGAAAGTAATTTTTATCAAAAGTCCCTGAGTAAGGGTGATTTGCAGAGTTTGACAAAATTATGAAGATTTCATGGCTTTGGGGCTCAATCATGGGGCTCAAATGGGATGATAAGGAGAGGTCCTTTTGCATGGCACAAGTACTCTAAACAAACTTTCTAACGAATATAGATTTGATAATTTTTGAGTTTATTAGGCCTATGTTTTTTTGACATTAATCGAATATAGGTTTTTTTATCAAATATAAACCTCTGAGTTTGATGTTCAATGAAAAATAGTAGAAATTTTATTTTTTTGAAAAATAACAGTGCCCTTTGTCTTCCAGTCTACTTTCTATCAAAAAAAATTAAAATTTGATAAATACACAAGTTATAAGCTATGTAGTCAAGGTATGTTAAAATTACGGTTTAGTCAACTTCAAACGTTCATAAAATATGCACTAATAGTGATAATATCATAAAACCAATTGCATGCCCTCTCTATGGATGTCACAAAACTAAATTTGAAACAAGCACAATGATATATATTTTAGAAAGAAAAAAAGTTATGCTTTATGAAATCAATGTAACTCTTTGAAAATGACGTTTTCAACAACATAGCAGTTTTCGTGGGAGAAAAATTAAAATCAATTCAAAAATAAAAATAAAAAATATATTTAGAAGTTAGACAGAAAATCCTAAAAGACTCTAATTTACTTCGTCTTCCAGTTTCAAATGGGTTAACAAAAATATGCATCTAAATCTTAAAGTTTTTTTCAAAATGTAGAGTTCAGTGTCCGTTCAGGCAAAAAAGTGTAACCCACTATTGTGGGTTCACCCTATGGTATGTTAACCATGATCAAACACCTTAATTTTTATAGAGGAATTCTCAAGGGATTCCTTTTAGAGGCAATTGAAAGTTGAAATAGAATCCTAAGAAGGAAGAATAAATGGGGGGTTCCATTTGTGTTTCCTTTTGTGTTTCTGAACTATAAGCTATTTTGATGATGATCTATGAGGATGGTAATACACAAACATAGATTTTGTTAACCTTATGGCTAACATGTGGCTTGAGGGGATGGATTGGTTAGTAATGTAATGCAGGTTAAAGGAGAAAGAGGAAATATTGGGTGTTAAAGCAAGGTTATTGTGGTTTTATACTCGGCAAGGGCTTGGGTCAAATTGATTACTAAACTAGGAAATCTATGTAATAGCTAGGATGCTTGACTGGCAAGTCATGGGGTTGTGTTGGGTATTATCCTAAATTCTTTCTGGGTAAGGCTATTGTCCTTCTGTTGTAAACAAATTAGATTTTAGGGCTTCAAGAGCTATGTCCGAGGGTTTTCTTCCCGGTTCTTTTGTGTTGTTACGCTCCCATGAACCAGGAACTTTGTACATTATTTTATTTAATTAATAAAATTATGGCTTCAACCTTTTACCAATGAAAAAAATAATAAATAGAAATATACATAGAAGAAAATATACTATTAAATAATATTAATTATAATATTATGATATAATAATAACAATACAATACAAAGTAAAGAAACTAAAACCTGATATTCTTTTGATTCAAGAAACTAAAATGAGTAAAGAAAAAATAGAAAGTATGAAGTTGGTTAAAAATGGGAAGTGCTTTGGTAGTAGCTCGGAAGGGGCGTCTGGAGGATTGGCTATCTTCTGGAACCAATCATTTTTGGACTATCAGCTTCTTAAAGAGGACAAAAACTTCATTTCTACTAACTTTAGGAGTTTAAAGGACAACTTCTCTTGGACTTTAATAAATGTTTATGCTCCAAACACCAAGACAGGAAGACTAAAGCTTTGGAAGAATTTGCATGATCAGATGGAAGGTAGATAGGATAACAAATTTCTCAGTATGGGAGACTTTAATACCCCTCTAAAGCAGGAAGATAAAAGGGGTGGAAATTTAGCCCAAGTGGAAAGCAAAGTCAATTTTATGGACTTCATAATCAATGAAAGATTGCTGGATGTAGATTTGGAAGGGATCAACTATACTTGGTCTAACTGTAGGGTGGGAGATGACCTAGTACAAGTTAATCTGGATAGGGTATTGATTAATCTGGAATGGTATACCAAGTTCTCTTGTGCCCTTACTTCCCTTACTAGAATAGGTTCAGATCATTTCCCTATTTCCTTTAATGTTATTCCTTTCACTGGAAAAATAAATGCTCCTTTTAGATTTGAGAAGATGTGGCTAGATCATCCTGACCTAGAAAATAAAATTAGGGACTGGTGGATTATTGATGTGGAAGGAATAGCTATGTTTAAAATGGTGAAGAAACTAGCTAATGTTAAAGCTAATGTTAAAAGTTGGAATAAGAACATCTATGGAGACATTTTCCAATCCAAAATTAAAATCCAAAGGGAACTGAAAGATATCCATGAGGAAATTCAAAGGAATGGCTTATCTGAAAATCTGAGAACTCAAGAGAATGTTGCCCTGCTCACTTTCATAATATCATAGCTAAAGAGGAGACCGTCTGGAGACAGAGATCCATATCTCTTTGGTTAAAAGTAGGAGATAAGAATACCATATTCTTCCATCTCTCTGCTCTAAAAAATAAGACAATTAACAAAATTCATTCCTTGTCTACAAGGAATGGAAAAATAACCAAAGAAGAAGAAATAAGGGAAGAAATGGTGGGATATTTTGCATCCTTATTATCTAAAGATCAAAATATTAATTCTGAAGACCAAAGGAATCTTCTTGCTTCAATTCCTTGCATTCTGGATCATGCTGCCAATGCTCTCCTAAAAGCTATCCCCTCGGAGACAGAAATTAAGAAGGTTGTGTTCTCTTTTGAAGGAGAGAAATCCCCAGGTTCGGATGGGTTTCAGATGTTTTTCTTCTAGCAGTTCTGGAGTATTGCTGGGAAAAATGTATGTTTAGCAGTTAAAGAATTGTTTGAACAAAATCTATTCTCAAGGAAATTAATTCAACTTTTACAACTCCCATTCCTAAAAAACCTGGAGTGGACATGGTTGATGGCTTTAGACCCATAAGTCTATGCAAATCCCTTTATAAAATCATCTCGAAGGTCATGACATCCAGAATATTGAGAATATTGCCTAATCTTATCTCTCCTCAACATAATGGGTTTGTTTCTGGAAGACAAATTCTAGAATCAATTATGGTGGTGCATGAGAATATTTACTCCCTTCAAGCCTCTAAAAAATAGGGTTTCTTGATGAAATTGGACCTGTCTAAAGTATATGATAGAGTGGATTGGTCTTTCTTGTCAAAAATCCTAAATTCCTATGGATTTGATAAAGATGTGATAAGAATCATAATGCAATTGGTTACAACGGTGTCTTCTTCGGTGCTTGTAAATGGAGGTTCTTCCATCTTCTTCCACCCAACAAGAGGTCTTAGACAAGGTGATCCCATTTCTCCTATTCTCTTTGCTATAATGGCAGAAAGTATTGGGAGATCCATTAATAGTATGGTCTTGTTAGGTTAGATTTCTGGTCTCCAACCTTCCTCGGCTCTTCATAAGTATTCTCATGAAAAATTCATGGATGACACTATTATGATGGGGGAGGCCTCTATTATGGAAGCCAAGAACATGTAAAAGGCCCTAAATGTTTATACTAATGCTTCATGTCAATCAATTAACAGGGAGAAAAATTCTCTTTTTTTCTGCAATACGCCTGAAGATAGACAAAGGAAGATCTCTTCAATTTTCGGTTGCAAGATAGGGAATCTTCCCTCAACCTATTTGGGTCTCCCTCTTTTCCATAAACCTGATGATGCTTTCTAGAATGGTATCCTTGACCGTTTCCATAATAAGCTGGCAGGTTGGAAAGGAGCTACTCTTAGCCAAGCTGGAAAAGTTTACCTTTTGAAATCTACTCTCCAAAATCTTCCCGTCTATGCACTCAGTCTCTTCAAAATTCCTCAGAAATACACAGACTTAATTGAAAAAATTTAGAAAATATTTCTTTGGTCAGGAGTGGAAGAGAAGAAGAGGTTAAGTCTTGTGGCCTGGGAGGTGGTGTGTAAACCTAAGAAGTGGGGTGGGCTTAGTATCAGAAGCATTAAAAATACAAATAAGGCTTTGCTGGCAAAACAATGTTGGAGAATCTTTGAAGAGGAGAAGGAATGGAATGCCATCATCAAGAGAAACTACCATTTAAATTTTCTGGAGGAAGTGCTTAGGGACCCCTTGGACATCAATGGTTATTTCATCTGGAATAATATTAGGAAAGGTAGGGATCTGATCAGAAAAGGGATAAGATGGAAGTTGGGAAATGGTAGGAAAATCAATTTCTGGACAGATAAATGGCTGAAGGAAGAAACCCTTAGTGATAAGCAAGAATGGATGCCAGTGATTCTGGACTATAAATAAATTGTTGGAGAGAAGGTTTCATATTATTGGATCAATGACAAATGGGTGGACCTTAGCTCCTTTGATGCCTCCCTCAATCTGGTCAATAAGTTTCTAACACCTTAGTTTCCTAGAGAAAACAAACATGACACTTTGATTTTGGGGCCGGAGGCTAATGGAAAATTTTCTATCTCTTCTGCTTCTGCCCTTCTTTTCCCAAAGGAAAATCACTCTCCTAGATGTCAGGGCTGGAATAATAAACTTATTCCCAAAATTAATATGTTCTTTTGGCTCCTTGTTCATAACAAAATTCTTACAGTGGACAATCTTTGCAAAAGGGGTTTCAGTATGCCTAACAGATGTATTCTTTGTTGCTCTGAAGCTGAAAATTGTAACCATCTAATGATTCATTGTTCTTACTCTTGTAAAGTTTGGAATTCCATTTTCAACTTCTTCAACCTGGATTGGGTTAAACCTAATAACTTCCAGGATATGGTTAAACAATGGCATTTCCCCCTTAAGGGTAAAGATGTCAAAGATCTTTGGAAGCTGGTTCTGCCCCACTTTACTTGGAGAATCTGGAAGGAAAGAAACAGTAGAATATTTAGAGAAAAAAGCTCATCCTATCAAATTGTGGCTAATAATATATGTAGAAGTTTGCTGGAATTTTTTTAAAATCAGCTCCCTAGCGACTCCCCCTGCAAGAACTCTCTCTGTATCACTGATATACTTATGAATTTTCAAATGCAAAAAGATAATGACTTAAACTTGAGGAAAATTACCAGATGGAGTGCTCCTCTAAGTGGCTGGGTCAAAGGTAATTTTGACGAGGCAACCAAAGGGAATCTGGGGAGTTGTTGCTGCCCCACTGGGAGTTCAGACTAATCATGTTGTGGAATCCATGGCTGCCCTTCATGTGGTTATGCTGGCCAAAGACATGGGCTTTTCTAAACTTTGGCTAGAGGGAGACTCTCTTAACATAATAAATTTTATTAAAGGTAATCATGAAGCTTCATGGACTATTAGCCATATCATTGAAAAAATTAAATCTATTATGCCCGTTTTCAAAGATTATCATATATCCCACATTTTTAGGGAAGGTAATAAGACGACGGATGGCTTAGCTAATGTGGGTGTACAAACTGATGTCATGCAATCATGGAGAGGGAAAGCGGATCTTAAAATGGAGATTGTTAGTCTTATCAAGTATGATAGGATTAACAATATTGAAGGAGGTATTAATAAACACAATTATTGATGAGGTCATCAATTATGATGAAATGTGATATGAGCTATCAATCGAGGGAAATGACATTAATGAATATTGTGACCCTGCATGAACTATGGGTGTTAATGAGCATTTTGAATCTAAATAATCACCACAGTAAAGCATTCCAGGGTATTGAGCTCCAAACTTCTAAGTTTCTGCATTTTCAGAACTCGTCGAGCATAATGGGGGGAGGTCTAAAGAGGGAGGAGCTAATAGATTGTACCAAATGGAAATAGAAGAAGAAGGTTTGGAAGAGGCTGAAGAAGGGAGGCGTATCCTAGTATCTGGAGAAGCTCCATGGTTGGGATATGGAGATAACCAAAAAATTTGCAGAGGGTTGGAAGGATGGGGTTAACCTGTGGGGGAAATCCTTCACTCTGACTATGAGGGTTATCTCTGAAATCATGGGCCTTTCATGTGAGGGAATGGAATTTTATAGGGACAACAAGAGGGTTGGGATTCAAGCATTCAAAATCTTTCCAAAAATAGAAGAAGAAGAGGCCCATTTAAGCAAAGGGACAAGGGATTATGTTGATATCAAAAAAATTAAATCCCACTGGGAAAAGATGCTTACAGTGATGATCAATTATTTTACATTGGATGGTAGATACTCCAAAATTTATAATCTCCACTTTGTCCTGGCTAATCATTTTAGGCATAATAAAAAGGTATCATTTCCTTTTTATCTTCTGATCTCGTTGCATAATAGCATGATGGAGCATAGGAAAAAATTGAGTAACCCGGTGCTCCATGTGGAGCTCATTCTATTGATATCAGAATATGCCCGAAATCAAATCTTGGAGCCTATCCCCAAAACGGTTAAAGGGAATGCTAGGCATGCTAAGTTGGAAAACAAAAAATAGAGTTTGAAGAAAAGGGTTAGAACCAAAAAGAAGGCGAACCTGGAAAGGCAGTAGGAGATGGATGATGAAACCCTAGATAATTAGGGTAATGATGAAGAGATTCAGAATGAGGAAAAGGAGGAAATTCCTGTGACTGATCAGGGAGTTTGTGAGACAAACGACGAGATTCTAGTTAGGGAAAAAGAAGATCAGCTGAGTAAGGAGGACTTTTAGACAAACGGGGAGGAAACGCCTATAACTGAAGATGATGAGGGCAGGGGTAATGATGTTGGAAACCAAGAGAAGGAAATAGAGGGAGAAGAAAAAGAGGGAGATGATAAGGAGGAGAAAAAGAATGATGAAAAGGGCAAGGAGGATCAAAATGAGTAGTTGATCTTGAAGGCTGAAAATAGGAATAAGAAAAAATAGAGAATGGACCCTGAAATGGTTGGTTTTGATATTGATGATAGAATTCCTAAAATCAAAGAGGACTACGAGGTGAGTATAGAAGACTGGCTCAGTCAGGAGATGAAGATTATGAAGCAGCAATTGACTGAGACACAGGAAGCTATAGAGGCTTTCAAGTCCAAGATTGAGGAAATGGAGAAGGACTTGATGATTAAGGTAAATAACAACAACAGTGATGAGGAGCTCATTGATAGAGTTAACACTATTGTGGAAGAAAAGATGCAATATATGAAAAAGAAAATTAGCCACAATGGGCACATGATACGTGTCATTCTCAAACACAACAATGAAGGGCTTCAAGTTTTGGTTTAGAACCTGAAAGCGTTATATGCTTACCTGGAAAGAAGTCTGCTGGAAAATACAACAATTACCATTGATGAAAAGGCAGGGAGCTCTGGCCTAGGGTTAAGAACCCGTAGTGGTTTTAAAAGGAAAATCCTGGAAATCCCAAAAGAGACGATAGAGCTGAAGGAGTCCATTGACAAGATGGAAGAAATGTAGAAGGAGGTAGAGGAAGCCTACCAAAGTATGATGTAGTGTCTTTTCTTCAGTTCTGGAAATTCTGCTGGAAGTTGTTCTAGAAATTGTGCTGGAAACTGTGCATTTTTTTGGCAGTTCTTTTCTTTCCTATTTTGGTCTTGGGTGTTTGTCGGGGTCCTACCTTTTGTTCATTGTAGGCTTTCTATGTTTGTATTGGGCTTATGATGCTTATCTCTAGCAGCATTTTGTAAAAGGTTTCGGGGTCCTTTCAAAACCTATTTTTACCTTAATAAAAAATAATACAATACAAATAAAAATATAAAAATATTTATAATATAATACAATTTTATTTTAATGTCATCATTAATCTTACATTAATACTTCTGTCTTAGATTTATAGGATTGCACCCTTGTTCAACTCATTTTAGATTTCACATTTTATGTTTCCCTTCCACATAACTTCAGCGTACCCATTGCACAGTCACACCAAGGTGTGATTGCTAGTTAATTTTATTCCTCCTCTCTGAAGACTAACTCGTCACACATGTCAATTTTTTAGAAACTTTCTGAATAGTTTTTTATGCTTCACAACTTTGACCTGAAATAGGCCTTATATTGTTGATCTTCTATCATCCAACGACTCTTCATGAATGAATTGATTATAGTTAATTAAGTTTAAGTTTTAACTAAATAATTAAAATTGAAGTATAAAGATAGAGGCACTAACACACGTCGCTTTTTAGGAGGAAGTTTGTAAAAAAATTCATCTTTATTAATTTTATTCCTTCTCTCTAAAGACTGTGTTAGGACTTATAATTTTGGCCACCCAGGGTAGAAGCTCCATGTCTGACACGCCAACGCATTGGAGCAAAAGAAACCTTTTGATGCCCAAGTGAATGACTACCCCTTCTTATGGAATCATCCACATGGGACATGATTTGCACATGTCACATCACACTCGTCAGTGCACTGGAAAAAGAAAAAGAAAAAGAAAAAGAAACCTTCCAACGCACAAGTGAGTAGCCAGCCTATCATAAAAAATGAGCATTATCCAAGTTGCTAAGTATTCCAGCGGGTGAGAGAGGTGTCAATAAATGGAGATTAGATTTGGTCCATAGATGGTCAAACCAATTGTGTGTCACTGTGTAGCACCACATAAGAAAAAAAATGTGTCAAGTTATCTTGGTCAAGACCATTTGACGACACATTTGAATGTAGATATGAAGTTTGAGGAATTCAAGAAAGAAATGACACTTGATGTTAAGTTTGTAGAAGCTTTCTTATCATTAAAATCCATGGAGTGATGCAGATTTCCCTCAAAATATTTTGAGTATCCACCTGGGTTTTCTAAATCTAAGATTCAACAAGTTTGAGATCTTTTTGTAGGGTATGCTAGGTGCAAGATTTTCATACTTAAATGGCATGTTGTCGCCATTGTTTGCAACTTGGAAATCGAAAATCATTACTTGAGGGAGGAAGTGATAAATACTTCCCAAGGGGCTATAAATTTGCATTTAGGAAGTGTTTCCCTTAGTTAGATATGTGTTTTATAGTGCTAGTAATTGTTGGAAATATTTAGGTTAGGAACTGAGGGGGAGAGGGTGAATCAGTACCTTAAATAATTCACACTTTTTCCCCATCAATCTCAAACTTATACTATTATGTTTATCGATACCGATATCTATTTTGCCTTTAACTGATAACTGCTGCAATACTAACCAATAATTGATAACTTTATAATTAACAAACATGTAATGCATAAACATTCAAAGACTTAACACAATATTTTGGTGTCTCAAAAAACCCTTGGTGAGAGGGAAAAACTACAGTGGGGATGAGACCCACAACTTATCACTGCAATAATAAGGTGCATGGTTAAGAGCTTACAAAAGCACTGTTAACTATTAAGTGTTCACCATGTTAAAGGATTTACAATAAGTTCCTAAATAAAACTTGTAAGTCCGGTTAGAGACTACCTGATTAAGAGTTTTCACAATCTTGTTGCCAAACTGTTAGGAATAAATCAACAAGAAATTTGACCTGTGAATGCTTTCTCCTAAAGCTTGTCAGATCTCATTCTTCTCTATTCCTTCTCTGATTTACACTTCACTAGTCTTCACTGATACTGGTTCATACTCTACGTTGTCGCTTCTTTCTTCTTCTCTTCACTATATCTCTTTCTCTCTCTATTCTAGTCTTTTATTTTCCTTCTCGCCAATAAAGCTTTCTAATAAACTTTGTCAATGAACATAACCTTTTGTTGATAGTTTATTATTATCCAATAGTACTCTATACTTGATGTTAGTTTCCAATAATGACAATCTAATCAAAATAATTCATCATCCTGTAGAGGATTTTATGAAGTAAAAATCTCCCCCTTTGGCATTGATGGCAAAATCATTTTTATCATCATCCTTCTTCTTGTTCTCCATTTTATTTTTTGCTCCCCCTTTTCATGTACTCTCTTCATCTTCTACTTTCCTCATTTGTGTTCTCATCATTCCCATTATCTTACTACTCTCATCTTCTTATCACTCTCCCTATTCTTCATTCTCCCCCTTTGACAACAATGCCAAAGGGGACCAAAATAAAATGTGACTGTTGTGGTATTAGTTATTTTCTTCTCCTTTTGTCTGTACATTTCCCAAAACTATATTCCATTGATCCTGTAGGTGATTGATTGCTATAATATGACTCTTCACATTTATGATTCTATTGGTAAAATCTTCTTTATCATTTATTTCTACTGTGCTCAATATGTTAGATGTCGCTTGTATATGTTTCTGCATCATATCCATAAGTATACTAATCATACATGATTTCATAATTGATATATTATTAACTTTAAGTATATTATTTGTGATTTCAGTCATTGTAGTTAATGTCTCCTTTATATCCTCCAGTCTCTCTGATAACATGTTTGTGACTCCTGTCATTTTATTTATGCTTCTGTCAGTAAATGATCTGTGTTTTATTTTTCCTCTTATTTTTGCTTTAAGATTCTGATTATCTCTGACTGTGTCCATAAATGTTCTTAGCTATGCTGTAACCAATTCATTCTCATCAATAGTGATTCGCGATAGTAAGCTTGAAAATGCGTCAACTATTCTCTTCATAATTTTGTTCTTTTGTTTCTCCCTTAACTATTTCTCAATAATTATCTTTTCTCTTTATTTATCCACATATAATAGTTGTTCCTTGTAATGTAGCTTATTTGGATCTTTCTTAATAATTGAAGAGTCGGGTCTTTCATCTAATTCTTCAATTTATTCACTTTCTGAATCTTTGTTTCTCTTCTCTTTTGCTATTGTAATAACTTTCATACTTTGTAAAGTTCTTGCAACTTATTCTTCCTCTATTTCTATTATCTCACCGATAGTGGGTGCTATATCAGTAGGATGCATTTCCTATTCTATTTAAATGTATTCATTTGTATTCTCTAGTGTAAGTTGTTCCTTAATATATTCATATTCCTCAGTACTTGTATCATCATCAGATTCATCCTGCATTTCAATAGGTTGATCCTCTTGTCCTTCAAATCTTATCAGGGTGTCTTCTCTTTCTTTGGTGAAAATCATGTTCCATTTATGCAGTGCATCTTCTTCTACTTCTTCCTGTAATCCTGCTAGTAACTTGGTTGTTCTACTTTTTCTAAGAAATTTGTTTTTATGTTTTTTCATTAAAGAATCAATCTCTTCAACACTTGCTCCTAGATTTGTGATAATCAAAGTTATTTCTTTGATTAAATTTTCTTTCTATGTGGCTTCATTCTATCTTATATTGATTTTGTTGAGTAATTTTTCAGGAACGTTTTGTCTTAACTCATTTAGAAATCTTTTGAATTTGTGTAAGTGAAAAACTATTGCATCTTCTATAATTTTCTTATTTTCTTTTGTCAATGTCCTATACTTGATTCTGTGAATATGTCTGATAGTTCCATGCTCTCTTATTCCTTCTACTAAATCATTAGTTATCCTTGGTATTCTTGATCTTGATTTTTCAATCTCAGGTTCTTTTTCCTTTCTTTGTGTCCTTGTTCTTGCTCCTGTTATTGAGTTTCCTCTTGTATTCTTCCTTGTTATAGATTGTGTTGTTTTGGTAGATTATCTTTTTTTAGATCACTTAATCTTGATCTTGGAATATGTGTAAGGTATTGTGGTTGATTTATTTTCTTCTAATATTATCTCGATATTATCCTTCTGTAAACTTCTTCATAGGTTACAAACCGATTAGCTTCCATATCCTTAGGTTGATCCAACAGTTTCTCAATACTTGTTATTAATTCATTATCATTTGCTTCATATCCAGTAGGTTGTAGCCATGAGGTTCTTGGTTCCACTACTTTGATTATGAATGATTGTGTGCTAACCAAAAACATATATCTTTCTCATATTTCTTAACAATGTGAGGTAGTATCTGATATATTTCATACATTCTTGTTTGAAATTATTTGAAATAACTCCACATTATAGTGTTGTATCGTCTTCACAAATATTCAATATATCTATTAATTTGACTTATAATTGTTTCACCTATTGTCCAATTTACTTTAACAATGTCCCAAAAATAATTTTGTACATAGAAAAATAAACATACCAATAACACTCCAAACTTCAATCCTTGTTTCTTAATTTTTCTCAGATTCGTCATCAGTTGATTTCTAATAATTTCTGCTAAATTATATTTGTTTCCTTCAGTAAAAATATCATATGCAACCTTTAGTGCTCCTCCAGATATGTTGTTGATGACATTAATTTTCCATTAGTATGAAAACAACACTTTTGGTAAGCTTACACCGAAAGACAGGACAAGAGAAAATCGAAGATCAGATAGAAAGAGATCACCGAAGATGACTAAGTGCAAAGAGAACTGACGACACAACTTAGTTTGTACACTAAAAATGCAAAGATAGAAAGATAAAGAGGAACCCAACATGAAGGATATAGTGCAAACCGACAGACAGTTAAAGAGAAAACTGACAGAACAAAACCGAAAGACAGTCAACTGATTTCTGAGCATAACCGACAATCAAAAACTGAAAGTCAATTGCAGCCTGCAAAAAGTGGATCTAACTTGCACGTCAGATAAAATAGTCTTGAGATATTTATAGAATCTTGATTTTTTTTTTAAACCATATCTTTAGGGACAAGAAAGATGAATGTAAGTTCTTTAATCATTCTAACTGATTTAAAACACATAGACTAGGAGATCAAGGTACAAGTTGTAAACCTGATCTTAGAGTTAACATTGTATTCGTGAAACTTAATGAAGTTAATCCATCTTATAAATAGATGATGCAATAATTCATGATACATAGATGATGGAATGAAGCATACAAGAACATCTATGGATTAGATTGAAAGTTTCAAGAACCAGAACAATATAAGGTGAATTTGGTTATCAGAACCAAGAACAAAGGATACCAAAAATTAGAGGTATTATTCAATCATAATTAGGTGATAATATTTTTCATGTAAACTAAATTGGATCTGTATCAACAATAGGAGATTTCATTTACTAGGTCAATTTGTAATTTTCTATCATTCTAACAAGTGGAGCAAAAATCCTTTCAAGGAAGGTGGATTTAATAGTCCAAAAACAAATCTCTTAACCGAGTGCACACTTAACAGTGTTGCTAAACCTCTTAACAGAGTAGACTTTAACAGGTCTCCACCGATACTCTTAATAGGGTGGATCATCAGAAGTGATCAAAATGTAAGCCTTAACTGGCCCCTTCCAATCTACAGATAGTGAAGATTTTGTGGGTGTCATCCCCATCATAGTTTTTACTTCCTAACAGGAGTTTTTTGTGATATCATATCTTGTGTTATGTGTCAAATTACTTTCATGAATGTTTCTATGAATGTTCACATATATGTTAAGTTAATGAATTGATATAATTCACATCAAGATAGTATAGATCAGATTGAATGGATATACAATTGATTACAAAGGTTAATTGATTAAAGGATACAAAAGTTTTAGAGGTACTGATTCACCCCTCCCATCTCAGTACATACTTCTCATTAATCCCAACAATTGGTATCAGAGCTAAGTCTCTTCTTGGAAAGCTTAAAGGCTTAAGAGAAAAGATCATACAATGGAGAAGTTTAGACTTGATAAAATTATTGAGAATAAAAAGCTAGAAATTCAAATATTCTATGAACAGTATAAAGAAGCTATACAACTACTATATGAAAGAAAGAATATGACATCTCACTGTAATGAGACAAATTATTATGAGGAAGAGATTCTAGATTTCTTTGAGTATTCAGGATCAACTACAAGCAAAGCATAAGATACATCAGAAGAAAGCATCACAAGCCTAACTGAAATCAATCAACATCTGGCTGGACAAGTTAAATCTCTGTAAATCGGTCAAGAGACACAGATGGTAAGGATGATTGATGTCATGAACAATGCTAGACAAGATGACCAAGAAATAACACTAGCTATTGATGATAGAAGAAAGATCACATAAAAGCTACAAGAAAAAGAGTCTGAAATACAAAGACTTATAGAGCATCACCATGAGATTACAAATCAGATTATTCTTATGATTCAAGAGGCAAACAGAATAAATGTTGAACTCATTGAAAGGATAGAAGCTATCAGTGAACTGGAGGATGAGAATGAAAATTTGAAACATGAAATAAGAATTTAGCAACAACATAATGAAATTATCTAGAAAGATTAAGAAAGCAATAAAAGAATGGATGATTTTCTTGAAGGACAATGAAGAGTCAACAACAACAACGGTCTAGGTTTTACCAAGAATGGAGAATCATCAAATCAAACTAATCAAAAGAATATCTATGAAAATCCAAGACCAAGAAAGCTGACATGCAATCACTGTGGAAAGCAAGGCCATACATCAAATGTATGCAGAGGCAAAATGAAAGGTATTCCTAAATCTACATCTTCATTCATAGGATTTTGTTATAAATGTAACAAGAAAGGACATAAAG
>MU224432.1:2549303-2578881 GCA_018584345.1 Thuja plicata | reverse complement strand
AACAAGAAAGGACATAAAGCATATGAATGTAAGTCTGAGATGAAACAACCAAAGAAGGAAACCTACATGGACAAATATTGTCCTACATGAAAAATGAATGGGCACACAACTCTTGAATGCTGGAAAAAGAAAAGACAAGCATGGAAGCCTAAAGGTCAAGAAACTCCCTATCAACCGAAAAGAGTCGGTAACCAGTATGTATGGGATTAAAATACTTAGACAAATTGTACAGCATGTGGAAGATTTGGTCATATTGCTGCAAATTGTATGAGATAGTGGACAAGAAAGTCTAGAGGCTGGACTAACCCCGGAATGACATGCTTACACTGTCATAAAGTTGGTCATCTCAAGAAAGACTGCAGAGATCGAATGACAGGGACTAGCACATATCCCAATGGAAACATCATTGAAGACATCCCGAGAGCTAGAGACAAAAAGTGGAGAAGAGCTTCAAACAATGATGAAGCTAGACTAAGCAATGCAAATGGTGACACCCCATTCAATGGATCTGGTGACATCACCACCTCCACCTAATCAAAACAAGTATGGAACTGCATTACACTATGTATTATTTTACATCAGTTCCATAATATGTTGATAAAATGCCAAATTAGCATAAGTAAAGATGCATCATGGTATTACTTGTTAAAATATATGATAACTATGCTATCGGGTACTCATACTGAAACCCATTGGTATAAACATAAAGAAAAGACTACCTACACTTACCGAGAAGCATCAGTTAAACTAAGAAAGCAAAGTTGCTAAGTATAAACCGAGCAAGTTGTTTGCAACACTAAAACCCGTCGGTAAAAGCAAGTGGAATAACGACTGCTCTAAAACGTCATGTTGTCAGCAAAGGAAAATGAGGTCTTCACTAACGAACTCCATCTTCATACACCGAGGATTTGGTAAGAATTTATGACACATGTTTTAGGGAAACAACTATAAATAGAGCAACGGAACAACTCATTGTTCAGGATGACCAAAGTAGAGGAACCAAGGTGATTTTCAAGCAGAAAGTGATTAAATCATAGAGTGACCACAACTCAACACCTAGCACTCCTAAGCAGTTTAGAAATTAATGCAAGAGTAAACAATAAGTTCTACAAAACTGACAACTTTATTTTTCCCATTTCACAGGAAGCCCTAAATTTGAAAAATGACCACAACTTTGAGAACTATGAAATCCAATAACACTAAGAAGGATGAGTTCAATCTCATCAAGAATTTGGCATGTGAGGAACCAAATTACAAGATTCATCCTGAGGTTGCCTCACAACCCGAAGATGCTGCAGCATTCTCGCGAATACCAGCTAGGGTTTTACTCATGGAAGACGTACAATCTTTCATACATTGCAAGATAGCAGAAATTGGAGATTTGGAAGTTGAAAAAGATTATAAAAAAATATGCAATGAAGATGGGACACTGAAAGAAGAACATAAACACATTCAGGTGAAAGGGCTCACTAATGCCCTAATGTTCCTAAAAATTTTCAAAACTGAATGGATTTGGTTAGTACTAAGCCAAATGCATAACCACAAGCTATGGCTTGATGAACCAGGGATGATAACCCGAGATGTTATCCATGTAGTCACCAATTATCCCATAACTGAAAAGGTGAAAGCACTGAAGCATCCACCCAAGGATGAGATTGAGAAGATGATAGGAGCCAAATGGGATGGCAGAGGACTAAAAGTTACCACCATAACCGATGATGAGATTAAATTAGGTGCATGCGTTCTAGGCTACAAATTATTCCAAGCCAGCAGGTTGAACAACATAGCATCATGTGTAGTAGACATAGCCTACAAAATTATGAAGAAGGGAACACAATTAGACTTATCTGAACTTCTGATAAATTAGTTGAAAGATAAATTAAAGACTATCAGGAATGCGAAGTCAAACACATGTAAGTTTGGCTCACTCATAATGTGTATTTTCTTCTACTTTCAAGAAACATTCCCATCAGTAGGAGATGTGAAATGGGACAACACCAAACCGGTCACCATGCAGATCAGTGAACACATAGCCACACTGGGAGATAACTTTGAGACATTCATGGATGAATACTTCACTGTATTCAAAGACCGAATGCAAAAGAGGGTAATGATCCCCGAACAACTCATTGAGAAGTATAAAGATGAATTATGTTTTATGGTTGATACATATCATACTTATATCAAGCCTGTTGTACCGAGGATAGCTTGGCTTCAACCACTGTAATATGAGTTAAACATTGATCTTGCATCTAAGGCAATTGATGCCTTGTTAAATAAACCGCTAGATAAGAAACAACCCAAGTTTGGAACATATGAGGAGGCCAAGACAAGAATAAAATTTGGCCTAGTTGTTAAGAAAATTATAAAGAAAAAGGACAAGATGGTAAAGAACCTCAAGAAGATACTGTCAACAACCAAGGAAGAATCTAAACAGGATGAGGAAGTTGAACAGGAGGAAGAAACTGAAGGATAGTTACCTATCGGTGAAACTAAAGAAAAGGATGACCCCGAGGCTATAGAGTCAGATTCACCATCTCCTCCACCAACCAAGAAACCAATTACCACAACCGCTTCAAGAACTAAAAGCCAAACATCTAAGGATTCAAATCCTTCACCTTTGAAGAAAGGAAAGTTCAGAACATACAAGAGGAAAGATGCCACACCAAGATAGGGAAAAACAAAAGAGGAAGGAAGCTCATCAGAACCCCAGAAGATATTGAAGACACCGAGCGAGATGAAGCTATAGAGGTAGAAAGTTTCAAGGTAAAACCTCCTGAATCTATTGATGACATTTGTAAATCTATTACAAATTCTGGATTAATTACAGATTCAAAAATTAGAAGATGATTGAAACTAGATCTAGAATATCAGAATAAAATAGAGGATGGCATCATAGCAAAAATGTACAAATTCAAATATTTACTAGTGCAATTTGAAGGTAGTTTGGTACCAAGGGAACTATTAGACATACTATATGCTAGATGGACATTTGTCTTGAAGAGTGAGAAGGAAATAAGAGAAAGAGTACTTGTTGCCCTTATGCCTTCTAAATCCAAGAAGGAATAAATAGATGAGATGATTGAGAAACACAAAAAGAAGTTATCACCAAAGTTGAGAGCTTATAAATTTCTCGAAGGAAAGCTTATAGAGCTTGAACATGATAGCTATAAGAAATGATGTAAAATTATGAACATACCTATTGAATAAGTTACCCCTGACAAAGACCTACAATAGAAAGATGTTGATAAGGCAACTCAAGAACAGATATTAATAAAAGATGCAGAAGATGATACATCCATTGAGTTAGATAAGGAAGAAGATGGCATAACTGGCAACAAAAATGTAGATGTTGCAGATGAATCATGGCCAAACACCACAAATGACAACATTGTGGATAATACTATCATTGACATAACCGATGACCCAGAAAAGGAAGTAAATAAAGATGAAGATGTCAATGTAACAAATGACACAACCGATGAGTAGGAAACAACAGTTGATGCTGCACAGGTGAACATACCAGGAAACATGCCAATATTGATACGAGCTATCAATATTATACAAGAGAAGGACAAGTCACTAGAAGAAGATACTCCTAAGGATGCAGGGGAAGAGGACAAGAAAGACAAAACTGATGATCAGAAGGACATCGAAGACACTCAAACAGTAACCAATACTGAAAAGGTTACTGAAGGAGATACAAAGCAAGTAGATGCAAATAAAACAGAGAAGAATGAAGAAACAAAGAATGATGAAGCTAAGGACACTGATAAAGGAGATAAACCTAAAGATGGCACTTCTGAGGAAACCGACAATGTGAAGGTGAATGTGGAGACATCTATAGACACCCGACAAGCTGAAATTGAAACAAAACAACAAAAAGAAGCACAACAAGTAACTTCATTGAGCACAACTGAGAAAGCTAAGAAATTGGAAATGGTTTTACATTCTAGTGAAACACAAAGGAAGAAGAATAAATATAAGAATAATAAGTTGGAGGTCACCTTGGATGAAATTATTGAAATACTAAAATGTGACCCAACTACACTTGATTTTGAAGCATTACAAGAAACTGTGAAAGATGCCAAAGAAAGGCATTACAGGAGAAGCTGAAGAAACATCACAAAGAATCCATGGTACTAGAGACAACACGGGACATATTACACCAAATTGTACCCAATGTTGATATTGATTAGAACAAGCCAATTCTTGATCAATTAGTCACTCTCGCTGATGCAATAACAACACAAAATATTGATGTTGAGAAGGAAATTGAAGAGAGAGTAGAGCTAAAGTACCTACAAAATCTTATTGAGAACATCAACCAAGAAGTGGCAGTCAACAAGGTAAAGCTATCAGAATTCATTACTGAATTAGATCAAATTATCACTGAAGCTATAACCTTGATTCAACAATTGAGCACATTAGAAAAGTTCACTAAAGAGAATAGTGACAACATTGAAAAGTTGGATACAAATCTAGCAAACAGTGCAAAAAGATTAACCACCGATGGAGACAATGCAATTAAGTTGCATTATGAGAAAATCATTGAGATCAAAAGGTTAAGGCAGGAACTGTGGTAAGCATAAACACACTTTAGGGAAGAAGTAACCGAGCTCCAAGCTCAACTTCTACCAAACCTTACACTGCTTCAACAACACATCAGTTCAGCAAGGAAACTGATAGGAACCCCCGAGATGTCTATAGCAGACAACATCTATGACATGCACTCCAAGATGACACTTGAGCACATGGCTCTGGAGAACTTAAAGGAACAATGGGAGAAAATGATAGAAGACATGAAGTCCTCGCATTCCCACATTTTTTATAAACTATAAGGTATATCGAAAAAGATATCATATGTACAGATATATCGACATATACATAGGGGGAGTCATGAAATGACTAAGGATTATATATTTTGTATATACTTAACATTTTGTTAGTATTTTGCACATATCAATTTTTTATACTAATGTCAAAGGGGGAGATTGATGACATTGATTTTCCATTAGTATGCAAAAAACACTTTATGTAAGATTACACCGAAATATGGGACAAGAGAAAACCAAAGATCAGATAGAAAGAGATCACCGAAGATGACTAAGTGCAAAGAGAACCGATGACACAACTTAGTGTCTACACTGAAAATGCAAAGACTAAAAGATAAAGAGGAACCCGACAGAGGAACCTAATGTGTAGGATACAGTGCAGACTGACAGATAGTTAAAGAGAAAACCGAAAGATAGTCAACTGATTTTTGAGCATAACCGACAGTGAGAAACCGAAAGTCAATTGCAGCCCACAAAAAGTGGATCTGACTTCCACGTCAGATAAAATAGTCTTGAGCTACTTATAGAATCTTGATTTTTTTTTAAAACCATATCTTTAGGGACAAGAAAGATGAATGTAAGTATTTTAATCAGTCTAACTGATTTAAAACACATAGACTAGGAGATCTAGGTACAAGTTGTAAACCTGATCTTAGATTTAACATTGTTATTCGTGAAACTTAATGAAGTCAATCCAACTTATAAATATATGATGCAATCATTCATGATACATATATGATGGAATGAAGTATATGAGCACATCTATGGATTAGATTGAAAGTTTTGAGAACCAAAACAGCAAAAGGTGAATCTGGTTATCAGAACCAAGAACAGAGGATACCAAAAATTAGAGGTATTATTCAATCACAATTAGGTGATAATATTTTTCATGTAAACTAAATTGGATCTATATCGGCAATAGGAGATTGCATTTACCAGGTCAATTTGTAATTTTCTATCATTCTAACAAGTGGAGCAAAGTGTAAAAATCCTTTCAAGGTGGATTTAATAGTCCAACAACAAATCTCTTAACCGAGTGCACACTTAACAATGTTGCTAAAGATCTCAACAGAGTAGACTTTAATAGATCTCCATTGATACTCTTAATAGGGTAGATCATCAGAAGTGATCAAATTGTAAGCCTTAACCAGCCCCTTCCAATCTACAGATAGCGGAGATTTTGTGGGTGCCATCCCCGCTGCAGTGTTTACTTCCTAACATGAGTTTTTATTTGATATCATGTCTTGTGTTATCTGTCAAATTAATTTCATGAATTTTTATATGAATGTTCACATGTATGTTAAGTTAATGAATTGATATAATTCACATCAAGATAGTATAGATCAGATTGAATGGATATCCAATTGATTAAAAAGGTTAATTGATTAAAGGATACAAAAGTTTTAGAGGTATTGATTCACCCTCCCCTCTTAGTACATACTTCCCATTAATCCCAATAGTTGTCTATTTGATTTGTCTGATATATCTTGTATTCAATAACCATTGATGCAAATTTCATTTCTTTGTCCAAAATATTGCTTACAACAAAAATTTTCTGATATTGCTTGTACCTTACTATACCTTCAATTTTTTTTCCTGATTCTAGTTCCTTTACGCAATTTCTTCCATTAGCTGATTATCCAGTAACTCCAAAGATGATTTCCTTTGTGATATCAATTTGTCTACCTCCTTCCAACCATATTTAGTCTCCATGTATTCTACTCAATACACATTTAATCAATTCAGCTTCGAAATTCTTTGGCAAGTGCATGATATGTGTCATAATTTTTGTTTACATATGTCCGTACTCTTCATTCAACATTTCATTCTATTTGTATAGTTCCTTGTAGTTTGTACTAATATCTTCATCTCTGATCTCACTCTGCTTGCATTGAATATAAGCTCTAATGTCTTCTATTAATATGAATCTACTTGGTATCCAACATAATGCTCCAACTTCATTTGTTTCAGTTGCTTTCAGTGAATTTAATTGATATTCAGGTTCCTTCTCCTATGATCCATCAATTAATACAATCTTCTCATCCATGATATTTATTATACAATTCTCAAGAAAAATTTTGATCGCTTAGGGTTTACTTCTCAATTAACTTGCTAAGAAATTCATCTTGTAAGATGAATTGGCAATGTTCTCTCAAGCTCAATTTTGCATTGACTTTTCAGAATGTGACTTTCATAAGATAAGTGTCCTTATATATAGCGATAAGGTCTCCAATGTTCACTTTACTAAAACATTTATTGCAGGCCAACATTGTTCCTTTTGTACCGATAGTAACATAAATTCACTGATAATAATTTCATACAAATACTTGTCAACTTTTCTTATTTACTCATTGCATCTATTTATGCTAATTAAATGCTTTGGCTCATAATTGATTTAAGAGACTAAATGATGGTTTTAATGAAGTTTTAGGTCCCTAAACAATTACTTACTTTCTTATTTGATGGTTGAATTCCCCATGTCATTCGACACAGGGTTTTTTCCTTCTTTACCCATATCTTCTTCATTTCCTCTTTGTCTTATTCTTGATTTATAGTTCTTTTTCCTTTGATATCTTTGTCATTGACAATAGAAAACCGCTATCTACAGTTGTAGGCAGCATGACCAAACTTTGAGAAAATATAACATGGTAGTGCAAATGGTCTCCAAGGCCCGATCCTTACTTCATTGTTTCCTTTTCTACATTTTTATGTTGTGTGTCTTGATTTTCTACATTTAAAATATGTAACTAAATTATTTTCTTCTTTCCTTCGATAGTGCACCATTGTCCTCGTTATCGGTTTTTGGGTTCTGCACTCTTCATCTTTATGTCCATAGTGATTGCATTCATAACAATATCCATAGAAATTTTTCTCAGATAATCTAGTGATGGTTTCATATCTACATTCATATTCTCTATGATGAAAATTGTTGTAGTTATAGAAATAACAATTAAAAGATGTGTTCTCAGTAGAACTTACTTGTTTATTTCGACAAACGTTTGTTTTGTGACCATATTTTCTACAATTCTAGCAAGTAGGCTTATAGGGTTTCTTACCTTGTATATTACTTGTTTCTCCAAATTTTGACGATTCTCCAATTTCCATAGTGTTGTTACCGATATATCCCAATCCGGTAGTGTCACTTAAGTTTCTCTGATTTTTCAATTGTTGAATTATCTTCTGCATGCTTTGGTAAAATTTTGTGAGTCTTGCATTGATTTCTTTTTCAACTTTCAGGTTGTTCTTCAAGTCTTCGTTCTCTTGTTCCAGTTTCTATTTTTTTATTGTAGTTGTAAATTTATGTCATCATTACTTTCTATCAGCTCTCTCTATGCATGAATCTCTCTCTATTGTCTTTCAAGTAGTATGTCTTTTCCAGTGATTTTTTCTTCAGCATCTCTCTTTTTTGTTTTAAGTGTTTCTTTGGCACTTTCAGCCGTTCTCATTCTTTCCAGTATTTCTTTCATTATTAAGGCTTTACTTTCATGTTCTTTCTTCATCTGATTGACTTCTTCAAGTAATTCATTGTTCTTTTTCAATAGATTGGCAATAACAACATCAACTTATTCAGATTTGATACTTCGTTCTGATAGTCTATCAAGTTTATCAAGGCTCATGTTTAGTTTTTATATTAGTTCCTTCCTTTTTGCAAATGATGTCTTTATCTTCTTCAACTCATGGATAGTTTTCATTAGCATCTTATAGGAATTTGTCTACTATTTATGATACCTATAACTTTCCATTATCCCAGATCTGCTCCAAGCTGTCAAACTTTCCTCTAGAGAACCAATGCGCTCTGATACCAATTGTTGGAAATATTTAGGTTAGGGAATGAAAGGGGGGGTGAATCAATGCCTCAAATAATTCACACTTTTTCCCTATTAATCTCAAACTTATACTCTTATGTTTATCGATATCGATATCTATTTTTCCTTTAACTGATTACTGCTGCAATATTAACCAATAAATGATAACTTGCAAATTAACAAACATTTAATGCATAAACATTCAAACACTTAACATAATATTTTTGTGTCACAGAAAAACCTTGGTGAGAGGGAAAAACTGTGGTGGGGATGAGACCCACAACTTATCACTGCACTAATAAGGTGCTTGGTTAAGAGCTTACAAAAGCACTATTAAATGTTACCCAGCTATGGGATTTACCTAGAGACCTGTTAAAGTCTTATTCCCTATTAGGAGTAACTTGGTTAGAGGATTTTATCCCACTTATATTGTGTTCACCATGTTAAAGGGTTTACAATAAGTTCCTGAATAAAACTTCTAATTCTGGTTAGAAACTTCCTAATTAAGGGATTTCACAATCATGTTGCTAAACTGCTAGTAATAAATCAACAAGAAATTTGACTTGTGAATTATTTCTCCTAAAGCTTGTCAAATCTCATTTTTCTTTGTTCCTTCTTTGACTTACACTTCACTTGTCTTCACCGATACTTGTTCATACTCTGCGTTGTCGCTTCTTTCTTCTTCTCTTCACTATATCTCTTTCTCTCTATAATCTCCTTTTAAAGTATTTGCCTGACCTAATTTTTATGAACTATATCTCACCTAATTAGGGTTTCTCGATTCTTGCATAGGTCATTGTGATAATAGGATGTCGTCCTTGATTCTATTCTTTTCTTTTCCTTCTTGTCGATAAAGCTTTCTGATAAAATTTGCCAATAAACATAACCTTTTGTTGATAGTCTATTCTTATCTGATAGTTCTCTATACTTGATATTAGTTTCCAACAATAATAATCTAATCAAAATAATTCATTATCCTATAAAGAATTTTGTCAAGTAACAGTAATGTGAAGATTCTTGGGTGCAAAAGAGTGCAGTTGCAGAAGGCCTTGTTGTGGGATATATACAACGACCAAGGCTATGAGAAAGAGGACAATTCAGTTTACAACCACAATGATACTGAAAATTCTAGTGACAGTCACAAAGATACTGAAACCAACAAGTGCAATGGAAGGTTATTTCCGCAACTTGCAAATAATTCCTATCTTTGTTTCAATCGCTCAGATTGAACCTAAAGGGAAGATTACAGAGGGAGATATGGGTGTAATGCTATAATATGGGGTTGGGAGGCTTTTTGCATCCCTTGAGGATATTTTTTGAAGTTCCCTCCCAAGTTGTAGGAGACTATAAATATTTCATTTGTGAACCCTCTGTATCATTAGTTTTCCAAGTGGGATAGTGGCAAGGCTCATAGGTTTCATAAGATTTTCGTTATGCTCTAGGATGGGGAGACCATGTAGTTTCAGTATTTAGAGGAAAGGAGAGACCAACTTTACTTAGAATAGATGGAATTGGAAAGAGTAACATGGGTGTCATTATACTCTAACAACTAGAGGGGTGAAATTATAGGAGTCTCAAAGAATTCTCCCACAACATCAGGGTGAGGGACAAAGACATTGATTATGTTGTTATGCATAGGACATTGTGACATTGATCCTTTGAGAAACACATAATTGGTTATCCTCGTGACCTTTCTCCATCACACGCCTCTAGAAGAAAAAGAGAAAATAGAGCATTTCCATCCTGGAGCTATATCATCCTCTATATGGAAACTTTGGACCTCTCATAAGTCATCTCATCATTATCAGGGATGGATATTCTTGACTGTTTGAAATTTAGTGTTTTCATTTCTTTGTTCCCATTTCTTTGTTCTCACTTCTTATAAGTGATATATTAGGCTAACAAAGGTAATGCCATTTTATTTAAGGGGTTATTGTAAATTATCCTATATGTAGATGTCTATCTTTAGATTAAAGGACATGTGAATTCCACTTAGAGTTAGAATAGACAGAATTAGAGTGGTGGAATAATTTAGGAGAGAGGCTTTGAAAGGGGACTTTTAAAGTTTCTACACACTTTTTGAGGTATCCTTCAAGTAATTTGTCCTCTGGTAGATTCTTCTCACCCTGAGAATTGGGCAGAAAATTTTCCCTCACAACAATAGTAGGAAGGACAAGTCCATTGCATGGATCGTGAAGCTGTAATTACTAATAAAAAGGATGCATCATGTACCATATGACACTGTAACCCATTATTAATATATAATATTCATTTAATGTTTTTTGTTTATCAATATATATATATATATTACTAGTATTGTTCTTCATTATTCATTTGCAGTAAGAAATTGTTGCTTATGTGCACATCTATTAATAATCATTAATTAAATACATGTAAACAAGATACTAACTAAATATGTAGTCAAACATAATCCAGTTTTATAAAATTGTTGTATCTTATAAAATCACCAAATCTACAATCACACAATTATGACAAAATCACAATGACAATGTTAATCTATCCTTAACATACCACAACATATAGTACAAAGAGAATGAAATAAGAAAGGAATCATGTTGAGATTTTCATTAATTAAATACATGTAAACAAGAGACTAACTAACTAGTTATCTCTTAACAATTACAATAAAATGAATATTTGATTTGATCTTCATGAAAAAAATCAAAAACTTGAAAGAAATAAAAAGGGAGCCACTAAAATTTCCTTTTGTTCTTCTCCCTCCTTGTGTCAAATTTCCTTTCGCATAAACTCAACGCACTGCCTGATGTATTCATCATAGTTTGGCAGTGTTTATGTTGTATTCAACCTGTTAACTACCTTTATTTAAAATTCCACAAGCTAAATTACATCAAGTTAAATGTGAAAATTATTTACCAAATCATCTGCATCATCAATGGCCTTATCTACAATAGGGTTCAAAAGATATTACGACAATTCTTATTTCCACTCATTCTTTATCTTGCCTTCTTCGGTGTCCTTGTAGAATGGGGGAGGTGATGTGCCACATAAGCTATTGAATTTTCTATATATCTTGTACAAATTTTTGTGATAAACAAAATGCTTTTCCAACATAGAATCAACCACTTAGTATTTGGTTTTTGTATCTTCCAACATTTCTTTCAACTGGTTTCCATCCTCAATATGCTTTGTTAAACTTTGAAAAAATATTCATTTTTCGATCAAATATTTCTTTGTCAGTTTCAGATCAAACTATATCTTCCTTTGTTTCTTTTCCACTTTGACCACATCTTGGTATACATCCCAAAAAGTGTGCAAATGAGGTGTCATTTCTTGGTATTTAGTTTCAAATATTTTCATGACCATTTTGCATTTTGACAATTCCAATTATTTCTTCATGGCTAGATTTTCTTATTGGGAAATCAAGAGTTATTTCTCTACCTCAATCCTCCACTTACTTTCCAAAGAAATATCAATTTTTTATTTTGAAATATTAGCCTCCAATAATATTTCTTGTCTAAAAGATGTAGCCAGTTGCCTTTTCAATTCACTGATTTTCTCATTTAATCCCTTTACCAACTGAGATTGCTCATCGACTACTTGCTCTGAAGTGACATCGTTTAACCTATACATCTTAAATTGACCAAGGATTTCCTAAGGGTTCTCTATTTTAATTGTCCTCTTATTTGGTTGATACAAGAACAACAATGTCAATGTGTTATCATTTGGGTTAAACTTAGATCTATAACACAACTTGTCCATTCCTTCGTCACTAATTTTGCAATAAATATTCCAATATCTCCTTAAAATATCAAATACAATACATGTGGATATATGCACACTTGGAAACAATAAGCAACCAACACCACTCAATATTTGCCTACCCTTTTCTAGGGTCATCATATGCATCTCTATTCTAACCTCCTTCCAGAAAATGTCTATGGCTTCAGCCC
Source organism: Thuja plicata (assembly GCA_018584345.1). Taxonomy (NCBI): domain Eukaryota; kingdom Viridiplantae; phylum Streptophyta; class Pinopsida; order Cupressales; family Cupressaceae; genus Thuja; species Thuja plicata. The sequence continues at coordinate 2,566,308 of MU224432.1, read as the reverse complement.
TTTTATCAATATATGTTATGTCAGTCTTCTTCATTAACTCTTTTTCTTTCATATAGTAAAAACATCTTGAATTCAAAATTTTTAATAAATTTATCATCACCAATAAAATCCTCAATATCCCTCCTTCTTACATCTTCATTAAGATACTCAATAATTTTCATAATATCATCATTATCCCTAGGCATTGGTTAGTAGGGCTCAAGTTGAACATTTTGAGTTATTTCTTCCATATCTTCTGCTTGATTTTCACTACTACCAATGCCTAGACAAATATCCATGGAAGCTGATGGTGTTGGTGAATGTTTCTCAAGGGGAATAACCTGAATTGGTGCACCAATGACCCTGACTGAAGTAGCAGGGCTAGAAGGGATAGCCAAATGAAACTCATGTAGAATAATGCTCTCACTTTGAATCAACAATTTCATCCTCCTGAGCCTATTAAATTCAATTGGAAATTCCCCTGCATAATTATGGTTTTCTTTTTCTCTTCTCATTTCTACTTCTTCTACCATGTTATATGATAACACTCTTCTCCTCCCCTCCTCGTAAGAAGAACAATTTTCCAAAAGTCCTCCTTCTATAAAAGGTGTGTTGATAAGATCCCATGTCAACATATTCCTTGGAAAATTCAAAATATCTCTCAGGATCAAATGTTCTTGCTTCTAATCCCACTGACAATCCATAAGTTTGCAAAAAATGTATTGCAACTGATAACCCTCCCAATAGTTGATTTGATAATCTCCAAAACATACACAAGCAGGGATAAAATAAGCCTTAAGGTTTCTCCTAAAAAAATTCATGGCTTTAAAAATTTGCCAAATAATCTCCAAAATAGCTAATTTATCTCGCACAAAGAATGGTAAAACATGGGGCTTTCCTTTAAAGCCATAGACTCTAATGTATGTGTACTTTTTTGCAAGATACAAACTGGTCCCATTGCAATCAATTGTGACCTTAATCTCCTTCTCCAATCCTTATGGTCTCAAAAATATTGTAATCATGGGAGATAATCTTGATGGATTATGACCTAGAATGTCATATAATCTTTTGACAAAATTTATTCAAAGTGTAAATATTGAGCGTGCTTATATCCCAAATATTGGTCCATAATTGGACCACCCTAGGATTTCCAAACTTGTCTGTTGGCTCAATATAGAGTCCAAGACTCCATACATTGTTCTTATGCCCTTTACAAAACAACATATGGAATAATAGTGAGCACTATTTGAAATTCCCTATAGACTTATTCACTTTAATCTCCCACAAGACCTTAGTGATATTATCTCCAACAAACTGGGCACAATAAAGGAGTTTGTTGTTGTAGGAATCTTGAATGTCACAAACTAGGATAGTCATTTATTGTGGCATCATTTCATCACCATTATATCCTGTCACCTGACTTACTACATAATAGGTCATTTGAAAATACTTAAAGAGCAGATTAACATTGTATGAGGAAAACTCAGACCCTGTAAATTTTGAAGATTCTCATAAAAATTAGCCCTATGCATAGGAAACCATCTTATTTTATGCATCCCTTCCACATTCTGGAATTCTTCCTTTAACATTTTTAGGTTGATTTTAATGTCAAAATTGACACAATCCTTTACGTGAAACACTTCACAAACCATTGCTTTATTTATCTACAACATAACTCCTTTTATCCCAATGCACCTATTGACTTCATTGTAATAGCTGGCTAAAACCTTAATCAAATCTACATTGAGAAAAATATTAGGGACAACCAATTTTTCCATTCCCAACTTCCATGGGTTTGACTCAGGCTAGGGGTTCTATGATATAGCCTCAAAATACCTAAATTTTTGGGGACCCCTAACTTTTATGTGGGTTTCACTAGCATCTTTTCTTTTGTTAACAAAATTAGGGAAATTTTATGCAGTCTTTTCCCTCCATGCAGAATTAGGGAGTAGTGAAACTATGTTGTTACGCAAATGTCGTCTTGTTTGTCTCTTATGAGTAGGTTCATCCTGTGCAGGATTTTGTCTCTTTGATGACCTAGCCATTATTATAAACAAATAGAAACCCTAATTGACTAATTATCAAATCTAACCCTCCCCTTTCTATCCTTTTGAATGGGCACTTGTTTAAGAAATTAAAACATGAGGAGATTTTTTCTTTTACTTACTGATTATAGTACAACTTTTTTCATTAATTAGGAATTCTTTGTAACTGGTTGCAAGTTCACTTACAATCCATCACCCTGCTTCTGCAATTCGCTTCAATTCTTCAAAATGACAATAAATTAATCTGCAATCACTTTTATTCCTCTTTATTTTCCAAAATTAAATGGCACAAATCACTTGTTCAACTCGCATGTAAACCCTATTCGTTGATGCAAAAATATCAACGGTGCACGTTGAGATTCAAAATTAGCTTTGTTACTTAATTTTGTTTTATATATAGTCTACTTTCATTGGGGCATAAGGAGGTACATTGTACAACCTCCCCAAATTTCAAATAGTCTAATTATCATATCGCTCAAGGTAAATTACTTATTTATTATTAGGAGGCAAGATTGTATGATTCGTATCACTCAAGGCAACTTTTAAGTTGTAATTGAAGTATCCACTTGCACCGTCAAAATTGATCATTTTCCTATAAATAAGACATTGAGGTGGCTCCAGTCTAACTATAGACTTAAAAAATAAGACTACTAGAAATATTTAGTTGCACTAGATTAGTGATTTCTCAGTTGGGAGAAATGGACACACCTATCAAGCTCGATGCGACAAAACTACAAGAATCATTTAGGGGTGAAGTAACTGATAGGCAATTAAGTGTTGTACTATAGAATGAACACATATACATCATGCATTTCATGAAGGAAGTGCTAGGTTTGGATTTTTTATTGATCTATCATAGGCACAGAGTCAACTCAGACATCCCCTCTTTTTTCTGGCCATGATCTTATATGCGAGGATTTCCAGGGAATGGGCAAAGAAGCTCACCCATATGGTGTTTAAGCATAAATATCTGAAGGACATTGATGGTGTTCTTGATAATGTGAATGAGGTAACTAGGGAAATCCTCATCCCCCTACCAGAAAAGTACTACATTTGGGGATGTGCAGTGCAAAAACACCTAATTGTGCAAATAGAAGAATTTGATTGCTACAAGGTCGGTGGGCTAACATAAACATGCACATCGATTTTCTTCTTTGTTTGGCCAAAATCATGGAAAAAAAATTGGATGATTGGAATTGGGAGTATCTAACCTATTAAGGGTTTCTTGATGAATTTAAATTCGATGAAGAGGATGTCACCGAGATTGTTGTGCAGCTAGATCTAGGGAGCAGAGAGGAGTGAATTTTTGAAGACCCACGAGATGTAAGGGATGTTTCCATAGGAGAAGTTCATTCCAAATGTGGAGAGGACTTCCTCATCATCCTTCATGCCAACGTAGTCAGTGCTAGGGTTGCCCAAGAAGAATGAGAGGTTGTGAATGTAGTAAGGCCAAGGTGTTAGTGGGCCTAAACCGCTTGAAGAATGAGGCACTTTTCCACTCTCTACTTGTGGTATACATTTTGTAATTTTTTGTTACTGGTCGATTGGTATTCTGCTAGATGAGTCCTTTGTTATGGACCATAGTTTCGCCTTAGGGTTATTTTATAAGAGAGGTTTTGGAAATAGTCCTCTGTATAGTATTTGCAAAGAATGCATGAAATGGATGTTGTAAGGATTACATAATACATTAATACAAAATAGTAGATTTTATGTATTCATTGATTATGTTATCAGATTACTCTTATAATTTCAGTTATGTATTCACATTTCACTGCTTATGTTTTCAGTTATAAATAGTTACCACTTCCCACTATGATTTATAATTTCAAATTACTTTGTTCAACCATTTAAATATTAATCGTCGTCTCTAAAATGAACCCAGATTAGAATTAATTAATGAAACCAAATGGTGTGAGATAAACCTTGAAATAGGTCAATTAAAAATGTTGTTCATTGAGACAGTGTTGCAATTATTTTCATTACATAAGCAAAAAATGAAACATGAATACACGTTTCCTACAATTTTCCTACAACCCTAAGCTAGAAATAACTTATTAAATGCCTTAGAATGGAAAATGTTAAGTTTTAGGATCATTGCAAATGTAATAGCACTCTATGTTGTATGTACAACAATCTCTCTTTCATTTACATTAGGAATGATGATAGGAGAGACATGTCCCTTCATGGGACATGTCTGTTCATTCATATGAGATTAATATAATTATAATTGATTATGTAACTATATAAATACACACACACACACACACACAAATGTAATATATCTGAATCATTATTATATTAATTTCTCCTAATACTATTTTATATATATATATATATATATATATATATATATAATAGTCTCATAGGATTTATCCAACAGAAGCTACAAAACATCAACACTCCCTCTTAGCTAGGGAGGATAAATTTCAACACTTATATGACACTTGACAACATCAATCATATGATGTAAGCAATAAAAGCATCATCCTTATGATGCAATCAATAGAAACATAGTCTTAAGATGTGGATTGCCTCTATCGGTGATTCTAGCCACAAGCTCTCAGGTGGATTGCCTCTATCAGAGATCCTATCTACAAGCTCTAAGGTGGATTGCCTCCATCGACAATTCTATCCATAAGCTCTATCTATTATGACTTGTTTCAACCATCACAAGGTGTCTATCACAATAGAAGATGTCATCTATCATGATCTGTTTCAACCATCACAAGATGTCTATCACAATAGAAGATGCTATCTATCATGATCTATTTCAGCCATCACAAGATGTCTATCACAATAGAAGATCATGGCTTGTTTAAGGAACTTAATCCACCATGCAAGATATCATATATCATGATATGTTTCAACCATCATAAGATGTCTATCATGATAGAAGATCAAGTTAATGTAAGATCGTCACCTTCCAATAACTTTAACAAATACAAGTGAGAATCATTTGGAAGTCATCACTTCCTCATGATTTGCACAATGGCAAGCCCATTAAAAAAAACATGGAGCCACACATGTGAAATCCACCATGCCTCAGCGTAGAGGGTGCAAACAAGGTATTTCACCTCAAATTTCTCTCAAAGAGAAGAACTCATTGAGAAGATATCAATCTGTTGATCTTTTCATCCAAGATTCCTTAAGATAAACTGTCAAAATCCCTCTGAGTCTGATATCAATCTTCTGAGCTCCTCATCCAAAGTTATCTCTGAAGTGTCAAAATCCCTCTGAATCTGATATCAATCTTATTTTTCTTGTAAGAGCATCTCCAGAAAATATCAAGGAAATATCTCTTATAGTACATATAGAATTACAGATGACAGATAGACTACAATGAGTAGATAAATGTAATATTCAAGGATAATAGATACTTATCTACACATCAACATCCTTGACACAAGTTACTTCAATGAATGTCCATTGGTGCAAGAGCACCTTAAGGTCTTCGTGAAGATCTTGAGAAATTTGGCTTGTAGGTGGATCTAGCCAACCACCAAGGTAATAAGGATTAAGGATAAAGTCCTAAGATGTGTTTGTAAATAGGGGTTGTTTAGGTTTGTTTGTGTGGTGGTCCAATCAGGTCCTAATAGTGTATTTTGCACTAGGTGACTACGAAAGTCAAAGTTGGTCAACAAAGGCCAAAATCCCAAAAAATGAAGGGAAAGGTGCTATTTTAATGTTTTTAAGTTTTTTAAGATCAAATGGAGTTATGTTGGATCAAATTAGGCAAGTGAGGTTAGTGGAATGTCAAACTTGCAAAAATTATAAAAGTTGCTTAGTCATGACAACATTTCCTAAAATATAGGAAATAGCTTTAAATGTGTTAAAATCCCAACCTTAGGGTCTGAACACATAGGGATAACATATATAAGTTCATACAAACCCTAATCTAGGAGTTGGACCTCAGACTGTATGGACTGTGTTTTGGAAAGAGCAAGTTTTAGACTTTTTGGTGTAACATAGCCTTCATCCATAGCTTTAATGGATTGAATAGATTAATTTAATGCATTGTGACTTTGAGTTTTGTTATGTAGTTAAGCTTTGTGGAGTTGTTTTAGTAGTTTGATACTTTTGTTAGTCATTTTGCAAATTCTTTAAGTTTTACTGGTTCATTGTCTTGTCCAGAGCCAGTCATGTAAATATGGCTCCCACTTGAGTTCCCGCGGTTGAAATTAAATGGCCACTTGGAATAAAGTAGAGGAATTTGTAAATATTGTAACTATGGATTTTGGAGTTTGTGTGTGCAAGGGAACTATTTTTACAACCAATCCCTAGGCGAGTACAGGGGTATTCTAGCTAGGAGTTTGGACATTATAGTGGCAAGAGAGCTTGCTAGATGGATTGGTTTGGGCCAATAAAAGGGTGGAGAGAGTAGGGTAATGTATCCTTGATATGTGCATGCAAGGAGAAGATAAGAGGAGGCCATTAGAGCATCTTTTGAGAGCAAATAAACCAGACTGGACTGCATGCCCTATAAACCCTTAAAAATAGGGGTTTGCTGGAAGTCCTATGTATGAACAACTTGGTGACTTAAAACCTAGAAAATCATAGAGCCTAGGTTCACCTCATAAATAATCCATAGTCATTTTAGTGGGTTACTAAGGATATTTGGGAGGAAATCCAAGATTTCAGTTTATTGATAACTGATTTGATCTATTTTTGTACTTTGCATGAATTCTCTTCTACTGCTTAGATGCTCTCCATGGCTGCTATCATTTTTCAACTAATTACAAGTATTCTTTATTACAAATGATTTAACATCTATTTATACTAGTTTCTAGCTCTATTCTTGATTCATGCTTTACAAATTAACTCTAGATCCAAGGTTTACAACTTGACCTTGATCTTTAGTTAGATATGCTTTAGATCTGTTAGGATGCTTTAAAACATTCACAATTTGCTTGCTTGACCCTCAAGTAAAGATTTAAAACAAAATAAAACTCTATAACTATAATTATAATGTTTTATCTGACGTGTAAAGTCAGATCCACTTTTTACGGGTTTTGTAACTGACTGTCGGTTCTGATGGTCGGGCTGCTCTGTCAGTTCTTTCGGTTTTATACTTCATCGGTGTCCCTTAATTAAACTGTTCATCAGGTATGCCTTTTCTACTCCATCGGTGATGTTCTCAAAACTGTATCATCAGTAATGCTTGTCATCAGTTTGACTCTTGTCAATGTTCGTCGGGCAATTCTATACTTAGCATTTTTACGATAGACATTTTCATCTCGTTGGGTATGCTTGTTGTCCACCATTTATGCTTATACTGATGACCTTTATCATGTTTTTCCCTTCAAGTATACTAATGGAAAAACTTAATGTCATCAATCTCCCCCTTTGTCATTAGTATCAAAAGCTGATATGTGCAACATACTTAGATGTATTAGTATGTACACTTGCGTATACTTCTTCCTTAGTCATCAAATGACTCCCCCTATGCATATGTCGATAAGTGTAAGTTTATGTACATATCTATTCTTGTTGTACATACATTATACATATCATCATATAGTATTTTGTACATATGTATACATTCCTTCTTTTTTGATAATGAGGGCAAAGGTACTTACAACTTTTCAAAAATGTGAGAGTGTGAGGCTTTGATTTCCTCCATCATTTTCTCCCATTTCTCCTTTAAATTCTCAAGAGCCATATGCTCAAGTGATATCCTCACATGCATATCATATATTTTGTCTACCACAGACTTCTTTGGGGTTGAGATCAGTGTAGGATTTGAGAGACAAATCCACAGAACCCGAAGAACACCTGCATGCAAGAACCTGTTATAGAAGAGAAGCAGAAAGAGGGAAAGAGAAGAACTCAGAAGTTGCTCAGAAAGTGAGAGCAAAATTATAATCTGAATTAATGAAAAAGAAACTACAAAGTTCAACCTATAAAGGTGAACGAAACCCTAAACTAGAAAATCTAGGTTGCACATTAATAATTAATATGAATATTAATTATAATTCACCTAAGAGAAAGCTTAAGTAAACTAGAGTAATAAACAACTTAATTAATTAAATCAAAGTGATCTAATTAATAAGTGTAAATAAATAATTACTCTAACACCCCCCCTTAAGCAAAGCTCAGGAGGTAAGCTAACCTAGCACAACTATGAAAGTAGGAAAAAAGGGTCTCGGCAATAAGGCCTGATCAGGTACCCAAGCACAACCAAATCTCTGTAAAGCGGAGAAATAGAGAAAACCACATGGGAAAAACCCTACTCCAAGAAGAGATAGAAGAAAAAGCAAAAAAAGAATGGCTCAAGAGACTCTCTCAAAACCATAAGTACAATCAAACCCCCCATGAGAGATGGATGAGACACCAAAGCCCCCCCAGAATGATGGAACCCCTGTAGGAATGATCAAACCAATGGAACTCCAATGTGGAAGAAACAGAGGTACAAAGTAACAAGGAAACCCCTGAATGAGAGGTGAAAATGGAAGGTCGAGCTGGTGCTCAAAGGATAATGAATGAGACTCTTGGAATGGAATCCCCAATGAAGGTGAGCCAATAGATGGGCTGAATCTGTTAGCTGGGAGGAGATGAATGTCCTCGAATGTGCCCTCAACAACTAGAGTGGAAATCTTGATGAAGGGAGTGACCATAACAGGTACTACTGAAGAAGAATCATGCTAAACAAAGGTAGGTGCAATAGGAGGAGGAGGTGGAGAAGCCACAACACTGATCTCAGGAGCAACACAGAAGTTCAGGTGACCCAACTTCTTCTCATGAGGCACTCATGAAGTAGGAGAGATATTCTCCAACACAGGAGATGGTGGACCGAAATGGGAGAAGGAGTATAGGCGGGTGGCATGATAAACTATCCCTATAGAAACAATGTGGCCAATTACACTATCTCTGATGTGTACAGAATCTGCAGTGAACTCAACTGTCTTCTCTGTCCTGCTGTGAGTAATCTGATAAATGGAGAGAAGGTTCGATGACAAGGATGGAATACATAGTACATCATGGAATGCACCACCAAAGATGTCAATAGAACCCCGACCACACACAGGCATAATAGTGTCATTCCCCATCAATATGTGTGGGGTAGGAGAGGCTACAAAAGATGAGAAGGAAATCAGAGAAGATGCCATATGATGTGAATCATCATAATCCAACAACCACCTAGAAGAGGGAGCTATAGCATATGCACATATGGCATGACCCTTTCCATTTTCTGACCCATCTGCCTGAGATGATAATGAGGAAGACTAGCGAGAAGAGGAAGAAGGAATATCAATGTTTCTCTTATGAAGAAGAGTTGTCAAATCAGTAATCTGTTGGGCATATCCATCTACCTTCTTCTGAAAGCACTGAGACTCATCATGATTGAACTTATTGCAATAAGTACACTTGGGTTTGTCTGTCTTCGATTTCCCCTTAGGTGAAGGAGGTTGGCTAGAGGAATACTTGAGAAGGAGAATCCGTCCAAGATTCAATGGATGATGATACATGTTTCTGCTTTGGTTTCTATAGAGATGGGTGAGCAACCAAGGCGTGGCTCATAGAACCTGAAGCATCATTCAACTGTTGAATCTTTGACTGCTCTCGAGTCAACAGATCACAAAAGGCCACAAAGGAAGGCATATTGTGCCTAGGACCCAAGGCATCCATAGTGGAATAGAAGGTGGAGGACAAAATTTGGAACTCTCCACAAAGCTTTGAGAGTATCAGAAAGATACACTCATCATTTGATTTGGTCTTCCCACATCCTTGTAAAAGTGATCGGAGAGCATTGAACTTCATCAAGAAGTCCTCAATGGTGGAAAAACTATTAGGAGACAAGGATGTCAACTCTGAATCAAGTTGAAGTTCCCTGAATGCATTCACTATGCCAAAAAGATCTGCAAACTTTCCCCAATAGGCGCGAGGAGTGGTCAAACCATCTAGATGAAACAACAGGCTGTCTGAAATGTGCAGTGCAATCAAACCCATGGCTTCATCCATTTTGTTTATGTGCTGAAGGACCTCAAATGAATGCTACATAATAGGTTGGTTCTCATCCATACATGACCATAAACCACGTGACATGAGTAGCCTGGTCATGTGTGCTTTCCAGGTGTGATAATTGTGTGGTGTCAGCCGGGCCACAAAGGGGTCCGACATTGAGAGAAGAAGTATACAGAAGTAGAAGGGTCATTTTTGAATTGAATTATAGAAAGCAAATGCACCCCCCCACAATGTATAATTCTATCCCCCCCATACAGTAAATAAACAAGTATAGAAACCACAAAAAAATGAAAACCAAACCTAGATGCCAAATGCAGAGATGGAGGAAATTGAAGCCTCTACTTTAACACCAAAATTGAGAGCTCAAATTGTTGAATCAGCAATCAAGACTAGCACCATTACATCTGTCTCAGAAACACCTTTCTGATGATATTTTGTTTTTCAAAAACGGACTCTGTATGCACAAGTTACGGCCGAAAAACCAACTACTCCTCCGAAAATGAGCTCACTGGAAAAAACCAGTCACGGAAAAAAATTTGATGGTAAAATGACCGTCATAGAGCCTGGGAAAAAATTTGACAACCGTCGGCATGTCGCGGGCCCATCTCCCCAGAAAATTTTTCCGTCACCGAAAAATTGTGAAAACTGTCAGGAAATTTTGAAAATATCTGGAAAGATGATGTCACCCCCCAGAATGATGATGTCACAAGGGGTTGTGACAGTCAGCGGCACATGGGTGGTGGAGTGGCGGCGCTGGCCAGCAAAGGTGGTGGTCGGGTGGCAGGTCGGTGGCTTTCGGGCGGTGGAGGGAGCGGTGAGCCGGCGGGAGGCCAGGCACGGGCTGCACGCAGGTGGCACCGGGGTGGCGCAGTAGTGGTGCACCCAGTAGTGCCCATAAAAGCCCTAAAATGGGCATTTTTCAAGATTTTTTTGAATTTTTTTTCTCAATTTGCGTGTCGTACGGCCTAGGAGGGAGAATTTTTTCCCAGAGGTCACTGTGACCAAAAACAACAAACTTTATATGATTTTTGACTCTCTCGGGCCTTCTGAGCACAATGGTGGAGTCTGTTTTGGCTCAAAGTGCTCCAGAAAATAGTACCTCCTCTAAAATAAAGAAAAGACCCTAGAGAAGCTGTGGCTTTCATCTTCAAATCACGGCTCCAAAAAACCTCAGACCAGGTAGTAGCAGGGAAGCTCTGATACCATGTAGGATTTGAGAGACAAATCCACAGAACCCGAAGAACACCTACATGTAAGAACCTGTTATAGAAGAGAAGCAGAAAGAGGGAAAGAGAAGAACTCAGAAGTTGCTTAGAAAGTGAGAGCAAATTTATAATCTGAATTAATAAAAAAGAAACTACAAAGTTCAACCTATAAAGGTGAACGAAACCCTAAACTAGAAAAGATAGGTTTCACATTAATAATTAATATGAATATTAATTATAATGCACCTAAGAGAAAGCTTAAGTACAGTAGAGTAATAAACAACTTAATTAATTAAATCAAAGTGATCTAATTAATAAGTGTAAATAAATAATTACTCTAACATTCAAATTTCTTACATCTATAATATGTTATTGCAGAGTGGCGAGGTTTGGCAATATGTGAGCTTGTAGCTTTGTAACCTCATTTCGGAATTGTGTCTTTGTATCCCATATCTCTTGTCTCAATATATTTACCTTTGTGATCTTTTCATGATGCAACTTTATTGTGTTTGCACCAGAGATTAAAATAGTGCACTAGTTGTTAGATCTGAATCTAGTTGTGACAGCTTTTCACTATTTTCTTTTGTGAAATTTTCTAGTGTGCACAATTTTTGAACTAAGGTAACAACTTTAGAAATCATAGGTTCTAATTCACTTGCTAGTTCAGAGAGCTTTACCTTGTTCTCTGCCACTTCTTGGCTGATCTTCTCAACTAGTTTGTGTTGATACTTCATCTCTACCTATTCTTCCATTGCCTTCTCTGCATCAACATTTTGATTTGTGATGGCATCGGTAAGAACTGCTATTTGTTCCATGACTGATATGCTATCTTCAATTTTGATATCTGGAACAAGTTGATGTAGAATGTCCCTTGCTTTATCAAGTGCTTGGGTTTCCCTATGTGCCTTTTTCATTTTCTCTTGAATTTATTTTCTCTGACACGTCACTCCAAACTTTTGAAGTGCTTTAGTATCTAAAGTGGATACATCCCACTTGGGTATCTCAATTACCTCATCAAGTCTTACCGCCAAGATATCTTTCTTCATTACTTTCTTCTTCTTTTTCTTCGGCTGGGAGGCAGATTGGTGTACTACCATTTGTAAACCTTGAGATTGGATGGATTTTGTAGGTGAGGGTTGAGAAGATGAGGCATCTTTTTATTTCTATTATGAGTCCATCGGTTGGTTTTGTGAAGACGTCTCTTCATTAGCCTTGGGTGTATCAACAGATTTATCTTCCTTTTCTTTCATGCTTTCATCCCGCTTGACTTCTTCACTCTTTTCTTTCTCTTCATCTTTTCTCAATGTTTCATCTGTTTTATTATCTGCTCCTTTGTCTTTTTCAGTAGACACCTCTTGATGAGTGTCAGTTGCATCCTTCATCTCGGTATCTGTATCTTTTAGAGTATCTAATGCATTTTTATTTTGTTCATTACCCGTGTCCTTGGGTATATCATCATCTTTCTTAAATGATTTATCCTGAATTGATTCAATGTCAATAGCTTGTATTAAAATTTTCATGTTGGTCGGCGTATTGACCTCTGCAGTGTCAATAGTTGTATCCTGTCCGTCGGTATTTCCCTGTGCAACATTAATATCTTCATCTTTTTGCACTTCTTCTGCAGGGTCTTTTCCTATAGTGTCATTGACAATGTTATCCAACCATGATTCATCATTGATTTCATCAGTTATGTTGCCTTTTATTGTCAAATCTACCTTGGTAACCTCTTCTTCATTACTCAAGTCAATATGAATTGGACTTGGTGGAATTTGGCTTTCCTCATTCTGTGTATTGTCAAGAGTAGTGTCGGGCCATACTTCATCTATAACTTTAGTATGTTTGGGGCCTGCTAGATCACTCTCTTCTTTATCCAATTCCATAGATGAGTCATCTTGTATATCCTTGATGATGATGTTTTTCTTCTCTGGGATAGCTTCCTTAATGGGTTGATTAAGTATCTTGTACCACTTTTTAATGTTGTTTTGATCAAGATCAATTAGCTTCCCTTTGAGAAATTCATATGCTCTCATTTTTGGTGAGAACTGCTTTTCATATTTCTTCATCGTCTCACTTATTTCTTCCTTCTTTGAATCTGAAGGCATAAGAGTAACAAGTACTCTTTCTCTTATTTCTTTTTCTTGATGTAGAGTAAATCTCCATCTAGCAGACAATCTCGCTGATAGTTGTAGTGGAACATAATGATGTTTGCACATTTTAACTATAATAGCATCTTCTGTCTTGTTTTGATCCTCTGGATCAAACTTTAACCATTTCCTAATGTTAGGATTAGAAATAGATGGTGATTCTAAGATATTCTTATAGATTTCATCAATTATCTTTGGAATCAAGTGTTCTTTCCCCTTTTGCACATCTATGTTAGCTTCATCCATAGCTGAGTCTTCTAGATCCTCTTTTGTCCTAACCCATTTCCTCCTTTTGGTCTATATTTCCTTATGCGAGACCGGTTTTCTCTTGCCGGTTCTCACTTTACCTTTCTTAAGTGGTGAAGGAGTTGGTTCCTTTGTAGTTTTTCTTCTTGTTCTTGAAGTAGTTGTTGTTCTTGCTTTCTTAGGTGGAGGTGGAGGTGGAGGTGGTGAATCTGATTGTGTACCCTCTGAATCATTCTTTTCTGTTTCTTCAATGATAGGTGACTGTCCTTTGATTTGTTCCTCCTTTCCTTCTGTTTCCTCTTCACCTTCTTCAGTAACTGCAAATTGCTTGGTTAACCTTTTAACCATTTTGTTCTTCTTGTTTATAATTTTCTTGATAGTAAGATCTATCTTGATCTTTGGTTTGGCTTCTTCATAAGTGACAAATTTTGCTTGCTTGTTGTCAACTGGTTCATTCAACAGTGCCTTGATGCACTCAGTGGCTTGTCCTATTTTGATCTCATATTCTAAATGTGATAGCCAGGATTTCCTAGGTACTACTGGTTTGATATGGGTAAAATCAGGATCTACCATAAAACATATATCCTCTTTGTATTCTTCTATCAAATTTTTAGGTATCCTAGTTCTTGCTTGCATCTTTTCTTTAAATCCTTTGAAACACTCATTCATTAGGTCATCAAAATCTGTTCCTAATGGCCCTATATGCTCACATATTTGTATGGTGACCGATTTGCTTGTATCCCATACTACTTTTCCTATGGAAGGAAAGTATTCTTCAAAGTAAAAGAATATGCACATAATGAGGGAACCAAACTTACAAGTGTTTATTCTTGAAGATCTTATGGTGTTTGTGTTCTCCTCAAGTTTATTCAACAAAATCTCTACAAGATCCATCTTCTTTCCTTGTTTGATGATCTTGTAAGCTATGCTCATAGCAGTGCTTTCCATGTTGTTCATTCTGCTAGCCTAGAAGATCTTGTATCCTACCACACATGCACCAAACTTGAGTTCTTCTTCATTGATAGTGTTAACCTTGAGACCTCTCTTGTCTGATTTTGCACCAGTTAGATTTTCCACTTCCTTCAAGGATGGGTGCTTGTGAGCTTGTGGTTTTTCGGTTGTAGGATATCCAGTAACTACATGAATAACATCCTTTGTTATTCATTTTGGCTTATTGAGCCATAATGTCTGGTTATGCATTCTATTGAGAACTATCTTTATCCATTCTGTCTTAAAAACTCTGGGAAAGTGTAATGCATTTGTGAGACCTTTCACTTCCAGATGCTGGTGTTCTTCTTTTAGGTTTCCAGCTTTATCACAAAGTGCCCTATAGGCATTATTTAGGTCCAGATCTCCTAATTCTGAGACCTTGCAATTTTTATAGCACCTTACATCCTCTACCAGCAAAACCCTAGGTGGGATTCTGGAGAATGCTCAGGAATCATCAGGCTGTGATGCAATTTCTGGTTGTATCTTGTATTTAGGTTCAACACAAGTGTCTCTACTAATAAGATTGATCATTTTCTTCTTATCCTCTTTCAACTTTTCAACTCTAGAAGTAGATGCCATCATTTTCATAAATTTAGGGCTTTCCGTAATTTAAACAGTGCGGTCGGTGAATGCAGGTACTTACTAAATCTCTTTGATTGCTCGTGAATCCTTTAAGTTGAGTTAAAATCTTGTTGAGGTCGCACTTCAATTCGCTCTCCAATCACTTTTCTTAGCTCTGTTTGGTTGCTCGAAAATCACGGGTGCAAAATGAGTTCTTTTGTCGTGCTTTTATAACTTTTGTGCCCTAAGTTGTCATTAATGCCCAACAAATCATCGGTATACAAAGACTGAGTTCATCGGTTGAGACATAAATAACATCTTTGGTGTAGGCACAAAGTGTCAGTATTGCTAGCAGCTTTGGTGACTTCACCGATGATTTTCGGTAAAATGGCGACGACAACTTCTGTCGGCTCAAGGATTACAAGTAACAATATAGTGCATCTTCAATAATGCTAATTTTTTCTATATGATCAATATGTAAATGGAACCGATGCATAATATAACTTGTCATAATGCAGTTCCTTACTTATGCAATTTAGTTGGAGATAGTGATGCCACTAGATCCATTGGATGGGGCATCATCATTTGTATTGCTTGTTCTAGCACCTTCAGTGTTTGTGGCTTTTACCCACATCTTGTTTCTCATCTTCTTGATGTCATCAATGGTGTTTCCATTGGGATAAGTGTTTGTTTCTGTCAGTCGATCTTTGAAATATTTTATCACATGTCCAACCTTATGACAATGTAAACATGCCATACCTGGATTGAACCATCCTCTTGGTTTTCTAGTCCATTTTCTCATGCAGTTGGTAGATATATGACCATACCTTCCACATGTTGTGTAATTTACCCATGTGTTATAGTCCCAAACATATGAGTTACCTACTTTTGTCGGTTTGTAGCCATTATCAGGTTCTTTTGGTGTCCATGCTTTCTTATTCTTTTTCTAGCATTCCTAATATGTATGTCCATTTATTTTGCAGGTAAGACAGTACTTGTCCATGTAGGTTTCCTTCTTTGGCTTTGTCATCTTGGATCTGCATTCATATGCCTTGTGTCCTTGCTTGTGACATTTATAACAATTACCAATGAAAGTAGATTGTGATTGAGGAATACCTTTCATTTTGTTTCTACAAATGTTTGAGGCGTGGCCTAGTTTTCCACAGTGATTGCATGACAACTTCTTGGTCCTTGGAGTTGCATAAACATTCCTTTGATCTGATTGATTAGATGATTCTCCATTGTCGGCGTACCCTATTCCTATGTAGTTGTTGACTCTTCTTTGACTGTCAAGGAAATCATCCATTCTTTTATTGCTATCTTCAGCTTTCTTGATCAATTCATTGTCCTGATTCTGAATTTTGACTTCATGCTTTAGTTTCTCATTCTCTTCCCTTAGCTCACCGATGATCTGTATTCTTTCAATGAGTTCAGTATTTAATCTGTTTGCCTCTTGAATCATAAGAATAATCTAGTTGGTAATCTCATGGTGATGATCAGTAAGTCTTTAAATCTTTGATTCTTTTTCTTGTAGCTTCTCAGTGATTTTCCTCCTATCATCAATAACCAATGTTCTCTTTGATTCATATTTTCTTGAATCATTCATGACATCAATCATTTTTACCATCTGATTCTCTTGACCGATTTACAGCATCTTGATTTGCTTTGTCAAATGTAGATTGACTTCTTGTAGACTTGTGATCTCTTCTACTGATGTGTCTGAAGA
This sequence comes from Thuja plicata, assembly GCA_018584345.1. Taxonomy (NCBI): domain Eukaryota; kingdom Viridiplantae; phylum Streptophyta; class Pinopsida; order Cupressales; family Cupressaceae; genus Thuja; species Thuja plicata. Next base: position 2,549,450 of record MU224432.1, on the reverse strand, counting down.
TTTTCTTGTTGATGATTCAGCATAGTTGAAGTAATCTGGGATCTCCTCTTCTTGATAATATTTTTCATTAAGCCTAGTTTCCATGATCTTTCTTTCATCAAGCAACTTTCTCATGCTTACTCTTGCCTCTTTATACTGCTCATAGTA
>MU224432.1:2491556-2544722 GCA_018584345.1 Thuja plicata | reverse complement strand
AAATGCAGAAGGATGTAAGGAGGTAGGTTGAGCAATGTGGAGTATGTTAGAAGGAAAAAGGGACATCATCAAATGCAGGTCTTTACCAACCATTTCCCATCCCAAACAAGCCTTGGGAGTGCATAAGGATGGACTTTATAGTAGGGCTACCTAGAACACCAACTGGATTGGATAGTGTATTTGTGGTGGTGGACAGATTCAGTAAGATGAGTCACTTTATCCCTTGTATAAACACTCATGATGCTAGTCATATAACCCATCTTTTCTTCAAGGAGATATTAAGGATACATGGTTTGCCAATGAGCATAGTTACAGACAGAGATGTGAAATTTATGGGACATTTTTGGAAGACCCTTTGGAAAAGGATAGGAACTAATTTGGCTCATAGTTATGCATATCATGCTCAAACAGATGGCCAGATAGAGGTAATTAATAGGTTTCTTGGCAACTTGTTGAGATGTTTAACCAAGGTGTATGGACAAGGATGGGAAAAAGTTATTCCTCAAGTAGAGTTTTCCTATAATGACAGTGCAAACATGACTACTGGTAAGATTCCATTTTAAATTGTATATGGGTTACATCCAAGAGGTATTTTTGAACTTAGATACATAAAAGGTTATGAGGGGATCAATGGACATGCAGATGATTTTTCTCAGCCAATGAGAGAGGTCCATGGGAAAGTGAAGAAGACACTAATGGAAGCAAATAAGAAGCTTAAAGATAAGAAGGATGAAGGGAGAAGAGACTTACAGTTTCAAATAGGAGACTTGGTGATGGTGTTTATGAAAAAATCTAGGCTATAGAAGGGTCTACCAAGCAAACTTCAGATGAAGAGGATTGGACCATGTAAGGTGTTGGCTAAATATGGCCCCAATGCCTACAAGATAGATCTACCCAAGTGTATGTCCATCTCTCCTATTTTCAATGTAAAGGACTTAATTTAGTACAAGGGTCCAGAGATAGATGAGGAAAAGTACAGTATAGAGGTGACTAAGGATGTGGTAGAACTCCAAGTACCTAATCAGATCAAGCCACAAGTTGAGAGAATTCTAGATTCAAGAGTGAAGAAGAAGACTAGGAGTAAGACTTACATGGAGCATCTAGTCAAATGGTAAGTCTTACTCCTAGTCTTCTTCTTCACTCTTGAATCTAGAATTCTCTCAACTTGTGGCTTGATCTGATCAGGTACTTTTAGTTCTACCACATCCTTAGTCACCTCTATACTGTACTTTTCCTCATTTATCTCTGGACCCTTGTAATAAATTAAGTCCTTTACATTGAAAATATGAGAGATGGACATACCCTTGGGTAGATCTATCTTGTATGCATTAGGGCCATATTTAGCCAACACCTTACATGGTCCAATCCTCTTCATCTAAAGTTTGCTTGGTATACCCTTCTATAGCCTAGCTTTTTTCAAAAACACCATCACCAAGTCTCCTATCTAAAACAGTAAGTCTCTTCTCCCTTCATCCTTCTTATCTTTAAGCTTCTTATTTGCTTCCATTAGTGTCTTCTTCACTTTACCATAGACCTCTCTCATTGACTGAGCGAAATCATCTGCATGTACACTGATCCCCTCATAACCTTTTATGTATCTAAGTTTAAAAACACCCCTTGGATGTAACCCATATACAATTTAAAATGGACTCTTAACAGTAGTCATGTTTTCACTGTCATTATAGGCAAACTCTACTTGAGGAATAACTTGTTCCCATCCTTGTCCATACACCTTGGTTAAACATCTCAACAAGTTGCCAAGGAAATTGTTAATTACCTCTATCTGGCCATCTATTTGAGCATGATATGCATAACTATGATCCAAATTAGTTCTTATCCTTTTCCAAAGGGTCTTCCAAAAATTTCCCATAAATTTCACATCTCTGTCTGAAACTATGCTCATTGGCAAACCATGTATACTTAATATCTCCTTGAAGAAAAGATGGGTTATATGACTAGCATCGTGAGTGGTTTTACAAGGGATAAAGTGACTCATCTTACTGAATTTGTCCACTACCACAAATACACTATCCAAAACAGTTGGTGTTCTAGGTAGCCCTACTATAAAGTCCATGCTTATGCACTCCCAAGGCTTGTTTGGGATGGGAAATGGTTGGTAAAGACCTGCATTTGATGATGTCCCTTTTTCCTTCTAACATACTCCACATTGCTCAACCTACCTCCTTACATCCTTCTGCATTTTAGGCCACCAATAGAATCTCTCCACTAGGTCTAGGTCTTGTTTAACCCAAAATGCCCACTCAAGCTACCATTGTGTTTCTCTTGGATGAGGTTCTCCCTCATGGAACCCCTTGGAACACATAGTTGTTTCCCTTTAAAAAGTAACCCATTATGCAATGTATAGTCTGCATATTCACTATGAAAATAATTATCAAAATTAGCGCATACCTTATAGATCTCTGAGAAATTTGCATCTCCTTCATAAGATTCTTGAATCCTTCAACTCATGTGATTTGTAATTTTATCTCTTGGACAGTAAGCAATCTCCTACTGAGTGCATCTGCAACTTTGTTTTTCAGTCCCTTCTTGTGCTTGATTGTGAAGGTGTATGATTGCATAAATTACATCCACTTTATATGCCTCAAACTAAGCTTTTCTTGTGTATTTATGTACCTAAAGGGTTGAATGTCTGTGTATACAACAAATTATTTTGGCAACAAATAGTGCCTCCACTTCTTAAGAGTTTGAACCAAAGCATAAAGTTCCAGGTCACATGATGAATACCTTGACTTTTCCTTGTTCAATATTTCACTAAAGAAGGCTACTGGTCTTCCTTCTCGACTTAGGACTATACCCACTGCTATGTTACTAGCATCACATTCTACAGTGATTAATTTGTCAAAACTTTGTAACACCAATATTGGTTGAGTAGCTACTTCCTTCTTCAATCTTTCAAACCCTTCATGAATGAAGTCCTTAAAGACTACATTGGAAAGTTTGTGGTAGTCTACTTGGATGATATACTCATCTATAGTAAGACAAGAGAAGAACATCTCAGACACCTAGAAATGGTTTTCAAGAAGCTACATGAGGAGGAGCTGATGATAAATTTGGAGAAGTGTGAATTCATCAAGAAAGAAATAGTGTACCTTGGATTTGTGTTGTCTCAAGGCAATCTAAAGATGGATCCTAGAAAAATGTGGAGGCCATCACCAATTGGCCTACTCCAAGAACAAGCACTGAGATAAGAATTTTTCATGGCTTAGCACAGTACTATAGAAAGTTTATCAAACAATTCAGTGCAATTTGTGATCCTATGCTTGATACTATCAAGGATGGGATGAAGACTAAATTTGTGTGTAATGAAAAAACTAACCATGGTTTTGAGATATTGAAAAAGATTATTTCTACCCAACAAATTTTTGTTTTACCAAGCTTTGAGAAGATATTTATAGTGGAATGTGATGCCAACAATGTAGTCGTTGGTGTTGTCTTGAGTCAAGAGGGAAGACCAGTGGCCTTCCACTCTGAGAAACTAAGTGAAGCTAAGGAGAAATATTCTTCTTATGACCTAGAGATGCATGCTCTAGTCCATTAATTGAGGAAGTGGAGGCATTACTTACTTCCAAAATAATTCATATTCTATTAAGACAATCAAGCATTAAGTTTCTTGAACTCTCAAGATAAAATCAGTCACAAACATATGAAGCGGGTTGAGTACCTACAAGCCTACACCTTCAACATAAAGCACAAGAAGGGGTTGTAGAATAAAGTATCTGATGCCATAAGTAGAAGAGATTTTACCATTCAAGAGATTCAACTATAGAGCATGGGGATAGGCAAATTCAAAGGCATATATGGTGAAGATGAGGACTTTGCAGACATTTACAAGGTATGCCAAGAGTATAAAAATCACTTTCATTGTCATTTCTTTGAATATACTTTCAGAGTGGTCTATTGTTTAAAGGGAGTCAATTGTGTGTCCCTAGGGGTTCTATTAGAGAGAATCTAATATAGGAGAAACACAATGGTGCACTTAGTGGTCATTTTGGTGTTAACAATACTCAAGAATTAGTTCAAAGATTCTACTTTTGGCCCAAGATGAATTTGGATGTTAAGAGATATGTAGAAGGTTGTGTTATCTATCAAAAGGAAAAAGGTAAATCTACTAATGCAAGCCTATATCAGCCTTTACCCATTCCAACTAGACCATGGGAATGTCTGAGTATGGATTTTGTAGTGGGATTGCCCAAGACAAAGCAAGGAATGGATAGCATTTATGTTATTGTGGAAAAATTTAGCAAGATGGCACACTTTGTACCCTACAAGACAACAAATGATGCAAGTCAAATAGCTTTCCTATTCTTTAAGGAGGTAGTCACAATACATGGATTGCCCCTGAGTATAGTGTCTGATAGAGACACAAAGTTTATGAGTCATTTTTGGAAGACTCTTTGGCAGAAGTTGGGAACAAACTTGTCTTTTGGATCTGCATACCATCCTCAATCTGATGGCCAAAAAGAGGCAGTCAATAGGAGTCTTGGAAATCTCCTAAGGTATCTAACTAATGAGTATGGACAAACTTGGGACCAACTCATTGGGCAAGCAGAATATGCCTACAATGACATAGTGAATAGGACTACTGGTAAGAGTCCTTTTGAAATATTGTATGGCCTTCATCCAAGAGGCATATATGAGCTCTAAGATTTTAATGATGGAGCCAAGGGAAGTGGCTATGATGATGACTTTGCACATTCTATGCAAGAAGTCCATGAGACAGTAAGGAAGATGCTCATTGAAAATATAGAGAAGATTAAGAGCAAAGTGGATGAGAGGAAAAGAGATGTCCAATTCAAAGTTGGGGATCTAGTGAAGGTTCACCTAAACAAGGAAATATTAGAAAAGGGAACACCAAATAAGCTTCAGATGAGAATAATTGGCCCATGTGTCGTACTGGCCAAATATGGAGCAAATGCATACAAGGTGGAACTTCTAGAGGATATGGGTTTATCTCCAGTGTTTAATGTTGCAGACCTGGTTTTATACAAAGGCCCAATCCCAAATGCAGATCTAAGTTTGATTGAAGTCATACAGAAGGTGGAAGAACTCAATTTTCCATCATCACCAATCAAGAAGGCAAAACACATACTGGATTCCAGAGTCTACAAGAAGATAAGGAAGAAGAAATACCTAGAACACCTAGTGAAGTGGCAAGGACAAACAGATGTAGATTCAATATGGATAAAGGAAACAAAGTTCAAAAATTTAGGCATTGACCTCAACTTACTCAATCCAAGGGTGGATTGAAGTCTTTCCATTTGGGGAGGATGGTGCAGGAGTACCTAGGCTATCCTCAAAGCCCTAGTTAGTTTTAGCTAGTAACTGACTCGAGCCAAGTCAGTATGTTTTTTCTTAGACCTTATAAGGTCTTTTTTTTATGTGTGACTAGGTGAATTAGTGATTAGTGCTAATTTCATTCTAGTTTAGGTTAGTTTACTTTTAAGTGTTCAGTCCTTAGAATAGGCCTAAATTTGGAAAATGGGGTCTAAATGTGTCCTAGACCTATATAAGGTGATAAAGATGCTTAAATAGGATCTAATTATGTTAATTCATTAATTTGTATGGTTTAGAGGCCCTAAAATATATTTTGCATCATAAATGCAAAAGATGCTCAAAAGTTGTCATGACAACATTTGCAACTTTTTGCAAATGTTGCATGCAACTTGACAACTTTGGATTCCCCTCATTTGAGGAGTGGTAAATCAATGCTAGTGGCCTAAAATTATGGAGGAATCATCTTATGATACTCTATGGCTCATTTCCCAAGGTAGTTATGATAGTAGGCAAGTTTTTGAAAATAATAGAGAAAGTGTTCTGAGATACAAAGTACAATCAACTCATTTGAATGTTCTTTGTGCTTTAATGGATTGAATAACTTGATCTATTAGTGGATCCATGTAGTAGGAAAATATTCAAGAATTTTTTCATTCAGAGAGAAAGTAGTGTAGTATTAATTTGTTAGTTGTAGGAAACTGTTTAATTTTTAGAGAGTCTGCTGGTCCAATTCAGTGCAATTTTGGTTTTATGGCTCCCCCATGAAATCCAACCGTGGGAAACTCAAAAGGTTGGATGAATGAGTTAGGGGAGACTATGTACAATGTACATATTTAGGTAGGAGGTTAGAGGAGTCTATTTTCTATTTTTATAGCCATGCCCTAGGCAAGCTAGGACTATCCGGTTAGGTGTATAGCAGGGGAAAAGAAGAATGCAGAGACAAGGGTGTGTATGAAAGTTTTGAACCAAGTGTGGTCTCAGATTCTATAGGTTCTTATAGATCCCTAGTAACAAGTTTAGAGTTCATCCAATCCATTTGGATATATTTTTCCATCAAAGTTAGTGAACTGCTTGTGAAGAGACAAAATAGGCCTAATAGCCCTACAATTCAAGACAGAGGTGTACGGAAGGCTTGGGGACCCTAGACATTGAAAATCCTTTAGGTATTCAAAAATGGTATTTAGATCCTATATTATTTTTAGGGATTGTTTGTAAGATTTAGAAATAAATCCAGAAAAACCCTCTGGATAGGGTTAATTGGTCCATTAGGCCTAATAGGATCATTTTGAGAGAAGCTTTGGAACTCGACCAAATTGGGATTAAAGTCCTATGAAAATGGGAATGTATGGATGTAGAATGAGAATACAAGTAGTGGAAAAGACCCTTGTAGAATTTGTGGAGTTGGCATGAAGGGTTTGGGTTTGGAATCCTTCAAGGCAATTGTGAAGCATTGAGACAAAACTAATGGTAGTTGTCCTTCAAGATGAAACACAAGAAGAGTGACTCTTAGAGAAGAGTTGGGAATAGTCTTAGGCTCAGTGTCTTGAGACTATTGAGATCTTGGAAGAATAATTAGGATCCTAAGTGGACTAGGGAAAGCAAATTCCTGTCTAGAGCATTGTGTGAGCACACCTTGGGGTTACTTCTATCAATTTTCTAAGTCCATATTGGAAATCTACTCCGAAGTGAGTCAGATGTAATCTAATCTTATGATATCCTTTTCAGTACATAGATCTATATAGATTTCTTCCACTCTATAAACATGAGTGAATACCCTCTTCGTATTCTCCTTCATGCCTCTATAATATAAATATTCTCTCACTTTGAATTTTATTGGGCATTAATAGTTTTAGCTCTTGGTGTAATGTAAAATAATTCCAATAATTGGTATCAGATCCTTGGGTCACATGTTTGAGTCTCCCTTCAGTGGATGTTTGAGTCTCCCTTCAGTCGGTGCTCAGGGGGAGATCATTGACTTGGTGGTCAGCACCTCCTTGGAGATTCATGGCATGGCTTAATCGCCTCCTGTGAGTCAGGTTAAATCTGGAATTTATATCGGGCATTGATATTTTGAGCTTTTGGTGCAACGAAAAATGATTCCAACATCCACAACTTTGGATTTAGCAGAGGTTGTCAATGAATACCTCCTTATTGTCAAAAGGAACTTGAAAGCTACTTTATGAGTTGCTAAATATTTATAATAAATAATCATAATGTATCTTCCTAGCTCCATTATATTAGGATGATTTTTTCTAGAGCATACCTCAAAAGCATGTATGGAAAACCATCAAAACACCCTACCCTTAGGTATTTTAATGTAGGAAATTGAAAGAAAAGACAACCATATTCATTCACCTTTTCCAAGAAGCCTTTGATACTCTTTCATTTTAGGGATTCTTATTACAAAGACTCATGAACACACCATAAAATGCATCATGAACTCTTCTGTAATGACTCCTATTTAGTCTAAGAATCAATTTATTATAATATTTCCATACTGGCACTTGCCTCCTATCACCCGCTATGGTTAGACCTAGAAACTGTCTTTGGAATAACATACAAAAGACAATAATTTGTATAGAAAGTAAGAGTGGTGTTAACCTAGGGAAATTGTTTGCACAAATCATCACTAGTTTGTGTAATTGGGGTAATAAGGATCTATAGAAACCTATAGTAACATCAAAATCTCAACTACAAAGAGATCTGTTAAGTAGTTAGTGTTCCCAATATTGAAAGACAAAGAAAATAAACAACATGCATAATCATCAAATCATAATGAAATCAATTAAAATACATGAACATGCAAACCAAAAGTCTTCCTTCATTGTTCTCCTTCTTCATGCAATGTGGGCTCTCAGAAATGAGTGCTCAATGTGCCAGCATAAGAATTCAAAGCAATTTTGCTTTTGTGGTTAACAAATTAAGAGAATTAGCTCTCTATTTATAATATTTTCAAGGTTCCAATCAAGATTCCATGATTGGTGGGACTGATTGCTTGTGATAGAAGAGTTGAACTCAGTTGATTCCCTATTGACAAAATAGATGGATTTGTTAAGAGGATAGATTGAAGATTTGACTAATTTGATTGAAGACTTAACTAATGAGGTGGAATAGAATACTAGGTAGATTAAATAGGTAACTGATTTGATTGACGAGTCAGGAGGGAGAATTGTGGAGTTAATTGAAACTCATAATTGGAAGGATAAATATGATTAAATAAATAAAATAGCTTATTTATTTATGCATGTTAGGAATATAAACAATTAATTAGTCTTTATTTATTTATGAGAGGAACAATTATTTTAATTAAATAAATATAATTTATTTAATTACGAGAGAGAAATTGATTTAATTATTACATAAATGTAATAATGATAAGAAAGAAGGAATATTAATTAAATAATATGACCATTTAATTAATTTCAATAAGATATAAAGTAATTAAATAATAATTAATTATTTAATTACTTTATAGGTGAATAATTGATGAAATTATTAGGTAATTAATCAAAATCACTTAATTAAGAAATTATAGAGAAATAATGATTTTGAATTTAGATTATAGTAGAATGACACAAATTGATTAAATACAAAAATTATTTAACAATTTAAGATGAATGTTAGTAAACTTAATGCATTAGAGCAATTGGTCATTTTTAAGCGCCTCCATTTTGCCCCTCTTGAATATAATGTGTTTTCAAGCGTTATTTCAAAGAATAATTGATAAAAATCATGCCCCAATATGCCCCAACAAGAATAAGGTGACAACGAGGTAAATGATTCCCCCCTCGAGAGATTGTTTATGCAAGAAAGGCATCAATGATCTCTTGAAAGAAGATTTAGATTAAATTATGTAAGAAAATAATAATTAGTAAGAAGTGAATAATGTTGTCAAGTTATGATGACTATGTGATGACTATGAGATGCAATGAACCATGACATGTTTTTTACGTTATGTCTATGTGCATTTCCTATATGATGTGATTTCATGCACTTAATATTTTGTATTTTTAGATGCACTTTATATGATACAACTAGACGTGATGTAGATTAGCTGATAGACTATATGGTAAACGAGCTAAATGTTTTTTTATATAATTTTATATGATTGATGGATGTATTTATGACGTGTACTATATGATTTATGATGTATGCAGACTAACATGCGAGATGTTTATATTTTTGTTGTATCATGATACTTTATCTTAAGGATTTTGTTAGGACTGATAGATAGAATTGTTAGTAGTGATAGATAAGAAAATGAGAGGAAAAAAAAAAGAGAATGAATCTTTATTGAAACCTAATTTATTTTTTTAACTAGCTTTGAATTCCAACTTATTTGAGAAATTTATTTCATCATTAAGCCACTTTTATTATAGAAATATTGAATACCATTATACCCAAATATTAATGATCTAGGCATGACTATCCCTTTGCATCTAACAAGCACTTTCAATAGACAAGGAATGTGGGTCGATCCATCTAAGTCGGGCATTGAGAGTCAAGGTATGTGCGATGTATCACAACTGAAATATCAATTGCAACATGTTTTGTAATTAGATATCACATGTCGATATGAATGGTGCAGTCATGGCCAAAGTTTCCCCAATGAAGATGGTCCAACCATGCAACAAGAGTCAACACAGTGGAAACAATAAGTTCTAGATCATTAAGAACTCAATAATGAACATAAAACATGCCAATCAGTCCTTCACATTATCAAATACTTAAGATTTACATCATACATGCCCAGCTACATGCCAACTTTCATGTCTAATTACATGCAAAAATCCAGATCTATACTAGATGTTAATCTCGTACAACTAAGCTATCCCCAAGCTCCCTAACTAAGGAACCAACACCACAAATATATATACAAGATTGCAAGCCATATTTTGGCCATAAGAGAAACTTATGAACATTTGACAAGTCGTGGAACATAAATTTCGTGCTGATTTTTTATCCAAACATCCTTTTTATTTGCAACTCTTTGTCTCTGCACTTCTGCTCCTCTCTCTGTCAGATCCATAAACTTACTATGCTTTGTAACCACTCGGTCAGATATTATATCTGTACAAGAATGTTGAACACCATCTCCCCTCATTCACATAATTATATTACCTCTTCTACAAGCCTTCATCTGAACAACAACCAAGGTCGGTTGTTTCTCCACTTTACCCCTCCTCTAATCTGATACCAACTTGTCCTCTGATCTGCCTTCAAAATTATTCTTATGTTCCACACTAACCTATGTATTCTACCTCTCTGAATAGTAAATATTTACCATGCTCAAATTCCTTACAGTTCTCTAATCTACCTCCTTCAAAAGGAACCAATGTAAACTTTTGTCCATCCTTCTCTATTATGACCAAATTTCTTCTGCGATCAGGAATAGCTCCCTTATCAATTTTCCAAGGTCTACCCAATAGAACATGACAAGTACTCATATACAATATAGGATGCTTATCAGTATGCATTGAGGGCAGAAGATAATTTGAAGAGAAGATAGGGAAACCCTAGAGGGAAGGAGAAGAAATCAAGTAGCAATGGAAAAGAGAATCAAACCATTGAGAATGAACTTAATCTTAAGACACTTAGGAGATACAATAGTAGTAAGGAATTTAAAGGCACTTGTTTCAAATGTGGTGGCTTAGGACATAGATATTTTAAATGTTATTAAGGATCTAGTAATTTAAAGGCACTTGTTTCAAATGTGGTGGCTTAGGACATAGATATTTTAAATGTTATTAAGGATCTAGTAAGAACTTGGGCGGACAAAATCTTGTGGTACATGAGGAGCAAGCTACTAGTGAACTTATGGAAGCTATGAAAAACCCTAAGATAGGAGAGTCTCTTATGCTTAGGAAAGTCATGATGGGTAAGAAATAAGTTGAACCTTTACAAAGGAGGAATTTGTTTAGGATTGTTTTCAAATCAAGAGGTGAATACTATAAATTTTCGTGGATGGTGGTAGTATGAATAATTTGGTATCAGAGGAGATGGTTCAAAAGCTTGGCTTGAAGAGGTTTAAACATCCTTGTCCTTATGGGATAAGTTGGTTTTCAGATGATCACATGGTGGAGGTGAAAGAGAAGTGTCTGGTCAACTTTAGTATTGGACCTTACAGTGATGAGGTATTATGTGATGTGGTGTCTATGAGTACTTGTCATGTTCTATTGGGAATACCTTGGAAATTTGATAAAGGAACTATTCATGAATGCAGAAGAAATTTGGTCATAATAGAGAAGGATGAACATAAGTTTACTTTGGTTCCTTTGAAGGAGGTAGAATGGAGAAATGCAAGGAATTTAAGCATGGTGAAGAGTTACTATTTAAAGAGGCAGAATACATAGGTTAGTGTGGATCAGAAGAAGAATCTTGAAGGAAGATCAGAGGACAAGTTGGCATCAGATTGGAGGAGGGGTAAAGTGGAGTAGTAGATGACTTTGGTTGTTGACTAGATGAAGGCTTGTGGAAGAGGTAATCCAATTATGTGAAGGAGGAGAGACTGTGGTTAGTACTTGTGCAAATATGAGATCTGATAGAGTGGGTACAGAGCATAGTAATTTAATAGATCTGATAGAGAGAAGAGAAGAAGTGAAGAGATAAAGAGTTGCAAATAAGGATGATGTTTGGATAAAAAATAAGCATGGAATTTATGTTCCGCGACTTCTCAAATGTTCATAAGTTTCTCTTATGGTCGACTTGTGGCTTGTGATCTTATATATATTTATGATGTTGGTTCCTTAGTTAGGGAGATTGGGGGTAGCTTAGTTGTAAGAGGTTAGCATCTAGTATGGATCTAGATTTTTGTATGTAATCAGGCCTGTAGCTGGGCATGTATGATGTAAATCTTGATTATCTAATAATGTGAAGGATTGATTCATGTTTTCTATTCATTATTGAGTTCTTAATGATCTAGAATTTATTGTTTCCACTATCTTGACTCTTGCTGCATGGTTGGACCATCTACGTCGGGGAAAAATCATCCATGAAAACATCAAGTGGTATCATAGAAGGGTTGGTGTTCTTATGTTAACAGATCGAGATTCTGAGCTTGTGAAGCCTTATAAGTATTTGTTGTGGGGTGGAAAAGTGTGGACCTAACCCACAATTTGCAGAGGAATTGCACAAGGGGATTGCTAATTGAGAACTTGTTTGGACTATTGAAGGTGGATAGATTGCCAAGATGGAGGCAGGTTGCAAGTGTGTCTGATAGATCATCAAATGAGAGGAAATTAGCACCTTGTAATTAGATTATTTAAGTTGAGGTAGTTTCACCTTGAGATTGGAAAAATGTCACATATAAAGATGAACCCTAGAAGGCTAGAACAAATGATGGAGGACTTTATAAATGAGATGAGGACTAAGATCTAAAATGTCTTGACTAGATTGAGAATGAACCCTAAGACTGAAGTAGAATATGAGGAAGTTGATGAAGATCTTGAGACTGTAGATGCTGAGATCCCTGCAGATGAAGAAAGATTGTTGAGGGCTATCACAAAAGTAACTAAAAGTCATAGGATGGATGTCTCTACCTTCATTAGTTAATTAAAACCTATGGATTTGATAGATTGGATTGGTGAACTAGAAGATTAATTTGAGGTTGAAGATATAAGAGATCTGTAAAGGGTTAGGTTAGCATAGACTAAGTTGAAGGGATGTGCTGCCTTATGGTGGAAATAATTGCATAAAAATAGAGAGGAACATGGTGAAGCAAAAATCACTAGATGGAGGGTTATGGTTGCTATGTTGAAGGCTAAATTCATACATGAAGATTATGAATTAGAATTGTTCAAGAAGTTGCAGAATTTGAAGCAGAAGGACATGAGTGTGAAGGAATACACTGAAGAGTTCTATAAGGTGACAATCAAATCTGGACACCGAGAGGTATCTATGGAAAAGGTAGCTAGGTATATTAATAGTCTGAGATTTAATATTTAGGATGAGCTGAGTGTGTTGAGGATTTCTACAGTAGAGGATGCTTATCAGTATGCATTGAGGGAATAAGATAAGTTGAAGAAAAGAAAAGAAAACCCTAGAGGGAAGGAGAAGCAAACAAGTAGCAATGGAAAAGAGAAGAAAACCATTGAGACCAAACCTAATCTGAAGACACTTAGGAGATTCAATAGTAGCAAGGAATTCAAAGGTAATTATTTCAAATGTGGTGGCAAAGGACATAGAGCTTTTCAATGTTTTGAAGGATCTAGTAAGAACTTGGGTAGAAACAATCTTATGGCGCATGAGGAGGAAGCTATTGACAAACTTGTAGAAGGTATGGAAGAACCTGCAATAGGAGAGTGTCTTATGATTAGGAGAGTCATGATGAGTAGGAAAGAAGATGAACCTTTATAAAGGAGGAATTTTTTTAGGATTGTTTGCAAATCAGGAGGTAAATTTTGTAAAGTTGTCATGGATAGTGGTGGTACTAATAATTTGGTATCAGAGGAGATGTTGAAGAAGCTTGGCTTGAAGAGGCTTTAATGTCCTTGTCCTTATGGGATAAGTTGGTTTTTAGATGATCACGTGCTGGAGGTGAAAGAGAAGTGTTTGGTCAACTTTAGCATTGGACCTTACATTGATGAGGTATTATGTGATGTGGTGTCTATGAGTACTTGTCGTGTTCTATTGGGAAGACCTTGGCAATTTGATAAAGGAGCTATTCGTGATTGTAGAAGAAATTTGGTCACAATAGAGAAGGATGGACATAAGTATACTTCCGTTCCTTTGAAGGAGGTGGAATGCAGAACTATAAGGAATTTGAGCATGGTAAAGAGTTACTGTTCAGAGAGGCAGAATACACAGGTTAGTGTGGATCAAAAGAAGAATCTCGAAGGCATATCAGAAAACAAGTTGGTATTAGATTGTAGGAGGGGTAAAGTGGAGCAGAAAATGACCTTGGTTGTTGATCAGATGAAGGCTTGTAAAGGAGTTAATCCAATTATGCAAAGGAGGGAAGATTATAATTAACATTCTTGTGCAGATATGAGATCTCAATGAGTGGTTACAAAGCATAGTAAGTTAATAAATCTGACAGAGAGAAGAGAAGAAATGTAGAGACAAAGAGTTGCAAATAAAGAGGATGTTTCGATAAAAAATGAGCATAGAATTTATGTTCCACGAGTTTTCAAATGTTCATAAGTTTCTCTTATGGGCAACTTATGACTTGCGATCTTGTATATATTTGTGGTGTTGGTTCCTTAGTTAGGGAGCTTGGGGGTAGCTCAGTTGTAGGAGGTTGACATCCAGTATGGATCTGGATTTTTGTATGTAATCAAACATGTAAGTTGACATGTAGTTAGGCATGTATGATGTAAAGCTTGAGTGTTTGATTTAATGTGAGGGACTGGTTGGCATGTTTTTTGTTCATTATTGAGTTCTTAATGATCTAGAATTGATTGTTTCCACTATGTTGATTCTGCTTGCATGGTTGGACCATATCCATTGGGGAAACTTTGACCATGACTACACTAGTGAAGGCTCTTACCACAAACACTCAAAATGCTCTTTTAAGACTTCACGACAAACATCCCACAAACAACAGACAAAAAAGATATGTCATGAACCTTCATGACATCTCTTATCACTTATGGAATCATGAAGATGCATAAGAATATGACTTGCAAAAATCAAGACATAAAAAGACCAACTTGACTCAACAAGTAAGAAACCATAAAGAATATGTGTCTGTGTTGTTTTGTAGTAGTTTGGACATTGAATTTTGGCATTTTGCTGATGTTTTTAGATGAAGCATAAGGTACCCCATGTAAGACTGCTTTGTCTAGTTTCGAGTGTTCCTTTCCTTGTCTAAGACAACATAACTATTTTGAAAAAATACTTTGCTATGGGACTCTGTTGATAGATGAGACAGTGTGGTCAATCTGACTAAGTCCATGTTGATATGTTTGACTATTTTGACTTGGTTTTGTTGAAGCTCAGACTTGTTGTATGATGCCATTCAATGCCTATTTTAAAATGCGAATGGATTGGAATGATATACAAAGGAGATTTATTGCAGAATTTTCTTGCTTTTTTCAATT
Source organism: Thuja plicata (assembly GCA_018584345.1). Lineage (NCBI taxonomy): Eukaryota > Viridiplantae > Streptophyta > Pinopsida > Cupressales > Cupressaceae > Thuja > Thuja plicata. The sequence continues at coordinate 2,529,387 of MU224432.1, read as the reverse complement.
TTTTTGGTTGTCTTATGACAAAATTTTCAAGATGTTTTTCAAAATTTTGGTTACTTTTTCTGAATGTTTTGTTGTGTTTTTTGTATTTTTTTTAATGTTTGATGGATCATGACATTGGGGTGCCCATAGTCAGAACAGAATGGTTAATTTATTATGTAAAGGCCATGGTGGACTGACTTTATGCTAAATATGGGACTATGGGACACAAACAATTGACAAACTTCAAGCCATGACATATTTTATTGCAGAATATGAGGTGAAATGAAAAGTGAAATTAGGTTGAAGTATGATAGATGGTAGAGCAACGATCTCTACACATGGTGTTGGATTGCCTGGTTTTAACCATGGTACTTTCCCAAGGCACCACCAAAGTGGTTTTCACTATAGGATAAATTTATTTTTCTTATATTTCTTTTTGTGTCACCAAAGACACCTAATTGCCATGTTTTTACCAAGGTAACCATTTTATTTTCTTTTTAAAGTGGGTCTACTCTAACAACTATAAATAGTACTTGTGCAGATGCAAGCTATTGATGGGGTCTGGTAGAGGTTGGCTCTCTAATGTTGATATCTTATATACTCCAAACCCATAGACTGTTGTAATAATATAAGGACCCAACCAGTTTGGTTCAAACTTTCCTAATTTTTCTCTTTCCATTTGATTTTTTTTATTTTCCATTAGTACTAGGTCACCAACTTCAAAAGCTATGGGAATGAACTTTTTGTTTTAGCTTCTCTCAAGATGTTGATATGCTTGCAAATTTGTTAGTTCCTTTTGTCTCTTTTCATCAATAAACTCTAGCTCCTATAATCGAGATAGTCTGTAATCCTCATCTGAAATGATGTGTTGAAGTGATACCCATAATGTTGGGAGCTCAACCTCTATTGGTAAGATAGCTTTGGTACCGTACACTAGTAAAAAAATTGAATGGCTCCTGTGGGAGTATGGAAAGTAGTATAGTGTGCCCATAAGGTGGGGTTGAGTTGGAGGGTTCATCTTGACTAGCTTCATTGACTGTCTTTTTCAAGATTTTTATAATGGTTTTATTTGTAGCCTCGACCTGGCCATTACCTTGGGGAAAGTAGAGTGAAGAATATCCATGGTGGATGTGGAATTTTCTGCAAATCTCATCTACTTGTTTATTTTTTAAGGGGGGCCATGATCTATAATGATGGTCTGTAGAACATCGTATCAACTTATGATATAGTTCAAAAAAAACTTGGAAATTTGTTTGCCAGTGGTGTAGGTCATTGGAATTGCTTCTACCCACTTTGTAAAATACTTAGTGGAGGTAATTATGTATTTATAACCATCAGAGGATAAGGGATGAATCTTGCCAACTAGGTCGAATCCCCATTGCAAAAAGGACCACGGTGATGTTAGTGGTTGTAGCTCCTAATAAGGTGCATGGATGAGGTCCTCGTGAATATGACACTTTTTGCACTTCTACATGAATAAGCAAGCATTTGTTTACATTGTAGGCCAATAATACCCAATTATTAAAAGCTTATTAGCTAAGGTCAAGCCACTAGAATGAGCACCACAAATTCCCTCATATACATCTAATATTGTTGCTTTTGATTCTTCTGAGTTGAGAAATCTAAGGAGTGTTCCATCCAGACTACGTCGGTAAAGTATATTGGTAATTATAGTGTAACAAGAGGCTTACCTTATCAAGTACTTCTTTTGGTTGTGGGACAAGCCTAGTGGGATAGTATGGCTAGTTAATTAGGCATATATATGTTGGTACTGGGGAGAATTGGGACCAACAATTTTGTACACAACCTTAGAGTTGGGTATTTGAAAAGCAGGGACTATGAGTCGTTCGACCATGAATTAAAAATGTGTCACATCTAGTGGCATGTCAAGCAAAGATCCTATATGGTGCAGGAGCACCTAGGCTAGCCTCCAATGTATATGTCATTTTGGCTTGTATCTGACATTAGCCAAGTCAGAATCGTGAGAGATTTGTGTGTTTGATTTGGACCTTAGAAGGTCTTTTCAATGTGGACTAGGTGAGTTAGTGTTAGAACTAAGGTCACCCAAATAGTCATTGTTAGTAGTATTTGATAGTTTAACTTTAGAGGCTTAATGTTAGGCTTTGATTTATTAATGTGTTCCAAACACTTGAGCAATGTAAGAAAGATGCCTTGAGGCCTTAAATGAAATTGTCTCATCTATTTATATGGGTTAGAGGTCCTAGAAATTAGGAAGGTGTCATGAAAGCAAAGATGCCAAATGTTGCTCAAAAGTTGTCATGACAACATTTGCAATAATGGCAAATGTTGCATGCAACTTGACAACATTGGATCCCCTAAAAGATATGAGTGGGAGATTAACCAAAAAGGCCCAGAAATGTGGAGAATGGGATCTAAGACTATGGAAGGCTTGAATTTCGAGGTAGATGGCATTGTAACAAGATTTTAAATAGTGAATATAGCTCTGCAACTCTGTTTTGAGAGGAACCCAAGCTTTTCAGTGTGACAGTGCTATTAAATGGATTGAATGCTTTGATTTAGTGTTTGGTATGTGTTCATAGGATAGTTATAATACTTTTTCATTTATCAAGAAAGTTTATTTAAGTTGATTCAGTGCTTAGAATAAATTGTTTATAGTTTAGAGGGTTCACTGGTCCTATCCTGACCAGTTTGTCATTTCATGGCTCCCCCATGAAATCTAACCATGGGATCTTCCTGAGGGTAGATGAATGTTTTAGGGGAGACATTGGTATATAAATATTTAGAGTTAGGATTCATGAGGAGTTGAGTTGCTATTTTTAATTCCAAGCCCAAGGCGAGCAGACAGTGCCCGGTTAGAGGTTTGGAGGTGAAGATTTGAGTATTTCATTCGGGGAAGGAAAGTACAGTACAGGGAAAGTATATTTTGAGGTGTGATATGATCCAATTATTTCATGTTAGGATATTTGTGAACTTGCCAATACATTTGGTTGAGGTTTGATTAAGAAATCAGTAAAGTCCTACTAATTAGGCCTTTAGCCCTATTAGACCTAGATACTAGGAACCCTGTGTACGAAGGACCTAGGAATCTAAAACCTTCAAAATCCTTCATAAAATCAAAAAGGGTATCTTAATGTGGGATTATATTTTTGAGTTTTTTGGAAAGTTTTGGCAAGAATTGGGAAAAGGTCTCTGCAAAAGGCTACAAGGCACTAGGCCTCCTAAAGATTAATTCTTGAATCCGATTGAAAAGGGCTAGAAGATCCTTCAAAATGAATCCAAATGGAAGAATATGGAATGTTTCCAACATGTTTGACACCCCTGCAATGAAATTGAATGTTTGTGTGGAGTTGGCACTTAGATTCTTCTAAGTGTAGGAGAAGAAGTGAAGTAATTGAAGGGTGTTAGTCCTTCAAGGTGAAGCACGAGGAGTGAAACTCTTGGAAGAGTTGGATTAGGTATTAGTTAATCATCTAATCCTAATGAGGACCTAGAGGAGATTAGGATCCTTGAAGAAGACAAATAAAGTCTTCCTAGCAGAGTGTGCAAGAAAACCTAGAAGCAACTACACCATATTGGTATCATAGCTTGTTTTGATCAGGCATGTGGTTGATGTTACAACCTGCTGAATCAGTAGGAGAGAATACACCAGTGGGATCAGTGGAAGATAAAACCATGGTGACTAACACTGAGTTAGCCAAAAAGGTGGAGGAACAAGAAGAGGATAATAGATTACTAAGAGAAATATTGTCTCAAGTGGAGCAACTCTTGGGTGAAGTCCAAGACAAAGATGATAAGGTGAAGGATAAAATAGATCAGAAGGAAGAAGAAGAAGCAAGGGAAAAGGTATTGGAATTGGAAGAGGAAGCTCAAACACCTGACCCTATTATTGTTGAAGAACCTTTCTTGAATGCACTAAAGGCCTTAAGTGGAAAAGCTTTGGAGGGTGTACCACTCTTTAGTGGACAAATGGATCCAGATTCAGTTGTGGATTGGATTTAAAGTATAGAAAACCATTTCGAATGTGATGGTATAATAGAGGCCCAAAAAGTGAAGGTGGCCAAATCTAGGTTGAGAGGTTCATCCCTCACATTGTGGAAGTTTGTTCAAGCTGAAAGAGAAAAAGAAGGAAGGAATCCTATAGTCACATGGAAAGGCATGGTGGCTAACATAAAGAAGACTTACTTGCCTGATGACTATGAGGTTCAATTACATAAAAGGAGCCATAATCTCAGACAAAAATACTTGTATTTCCAAGCCTACACCGAAGAGTTCCAAAAGTTGTGTTTAAGATCACAAGTGGTTGAGGATGAAAGCATCAAACTAGCAAGGTATTTGAATGGACTCAAGTGGTCTATTCAAGAAGACATGAGTCTCGTGAACTTCAAAACTATCCTCCAATGCTATCAAATGGCTTTGAAAATAGAGGAGAAAGGCAAAAGAAAATAAGAACAAACCTCTAAAGGAAGAGGTAGAGGAAGGGATAGTAGAGGACAAAGAGGTGGCTATGGTGGAAGGAGTTCAGAATCAAGGACTCAAGGAGAGCATAAATACACTGAGCATCAAGAGGGAAGCTCTAGTAGAGGTGGTAGAGGAAGGAACTCTAATTTTAGAGGAAGAAGTGGTGGACAAGGAAGAGGCAACTACTTTGCCAATATGAAATGTTATCATTGCAATCAAATGGGACACCCTGCCTATAGGTGTCCAGAGAAGGGTAGTACTTCTCAAGGAGGTAAAAAGAGGACTAATCTAGTTCATGAGGAGATAAATGCAGCAGAGAAACACCTTGAGGTACCATTAAGTTTAGAGGAAGGTGAGAACTTCATGATGAGGAGAACATTGATCAAGGAGCCGTTAAAGAAGAGCCAAGCCAAAGAAGGTCCTTGTTTAGAATCAAATGCAAGGTGATGGGCAAAGTGTGTAGAGTCATCATTGACTTGGGGTCTACTGATAACATTGTGTCAGAGGAAGAAGTAAGCAAGCTAAGCATGACAAGGATACCCCACACACATCCTTACAAGGTCACATGGATCAATAAGGGACATCATGTCTTAGTAAATGAGCAGGCTTGGGTGGAGTTCTCTATAGGGAGATATAGAGACAAGATTCTATGTGATGTGTTTCCTATGGATGCATGTCACTTGCTTCTAGGAAGGCCATGGAAATTTGACTGCCAAGCTATCCATGATGGGGTGAAGAACTCCTATACTTTCAAGAAGGACAAAGTGACTTTCAAAATTCAATCACTATTAGAGGATGTAGAGGTGAAGACGGTAGGTCATAATGTGCTTATGGTTGGTGAAAAAGAGTTCTTAGAAGCCATGGAAGAAGGAGAAGGAGTTGGCTTTGCATTGGTGCTAAGGCCAAGAGAGGAAGATGAAGGCTAGGTAGCCAAGAAGCCAAAGTTACCTAAGGAGTTACAAAGCATGTTGCAGACTTATGAAGGTATAGTAAGTGATGGACAACCATCAACATTACCCACTAAAAGATCCATAAGTCATAGGATAGACTTCGTACCAAAAGCTACCCTACCAAGTAAAGTAGCCTACAAGATGACCCCTCAACAAAAAGAGGAAATTGATAGACAAATACAAGAACTCCTAAACCAAGGTCTTATTAATGAGAGCATTAGCCCATGCATCATACCCACTATCCTAGCACCTAAGAAAGGAGGAACTTGGATGCTTTGCACTGATTCAAGGGCCATTAATAGGATAACTATTAGGTATAGGTTCCCTATCCCTAGAATTGAAGACCTAATGGATTGTCTAGGTGAAGCTAAGTACTATAGCAAGATAGACTTAAAGAGTGGCTATCACCAAATAAGAATACACGAGGGAGATGAGTGGAAAACAACCTTCAAAACCAATGAAGGTTTGTATGAATGACTTGTCATGCCATTTGGACTGTCTAATGCCCCCTCCACATTCATGAGGCTCATGAATAAAGTCCTCAAAAACTACATTGGCAAATTTTTAGTGGTATATCTTGATGATATATTGATTTATAGTAAGACAAAAGGTGAACATCTTCAACACCTTGAGACTATTTTCAATAAGCTGCATGATGAGAAGCTGATGATCAACTTAGAGAAATGTGAGTTTATCAAGACAGAGTTGGTGTACCTTGGGTTTGTCCTCTCTCATGGCAATCTGAAAATGGACAAGAGTAAAGTGGAAGCCATCATAAATTGGCCTACTCCAAGGACAACAATGGAGGTAAGAAGATTTCATGGCCTTGCTCAATATTATAGGAATTTTATAGGGCAGTTTAGTGTTATTTGTGCTTCTATGTTGGACACAATTAAAGGAGGTATGAAGACTAAGTTTACATGGAATGAACAAGCTAAAAAGAGCTTTGAGTTGTTAAAGGAAAAGATTTCTGCCCAACCTATTTTAGTCTTTCCAAGCTTTGAGAAGCTATTCACTATTGAGTGTGATGCAAGCAATGTAGCTATTGGAGCTATTCTAAGCCAAGAGGGTAGACCAGTGACATTTCATTCAGAGAAGTTGAGTGAAGCTAAGAAGAAGTATTCTTCTTATGACCTTGAATTATATGCATTAGTTCAGGATTTAAGGAAATGGAGGCACTATTTTTTCCCCAAGGAGTTCATAGTCTATTCAGACAATCAAGCTTTAAGTTTCTTGAACTCTAAAGAGAAGTTGAGTCACAAGCACATGAAGTGGGTTGAATACTTGCAAGCATACACATTTAATATCAAGCACAATAAAGGAGTAATCAACAAGGTGGCAGATGCCTTGAGTAGAAGAGCTCTTACCATCCAAGAGATTCAATTGAAGAGCATGGGAAGAGATCACTTCAAAGATGTATATGCGGATGATGAAGACTTTGTAGACATTTACAAGGTATGTGTTGAATACAAGAATCATTTTCATAGAAAATATGTTGAATACACTTTGCAAAGTAATCTCTTATTTAAGGGAAATCAGTTATGTGTCCCTAGAGGGTCTATTAGAGAGAATTTGATTGAGGGAAAGCACAATGGTGCATTGAAAGGTCACTTTGGGATCACCAAGACCCAAGAACTTGTTCAAAGGTTCTATTATTGGCCAAGAATGAACCTTGATGTTTGGAGGTATGTGGAAAGTTGCATTGTATGTCAAAAGGCCAAAGGTAATTCTTCAAATGCAGTCCTATATCAGCCACTACTTATTCCCACTAGGCCATGGGAATGCTTGAGCATGGATTTTGTAGTTGGGTTACCTAAGACAAGACAAGGCATGGATAGTGTTTATGTAGTTGTGGACAGATTTAGTAAGATGGCTCACTTTGTGCCATCCAAGACAACTAATGATGCCATCCAAATAGCCTCTCTCTTCTTCAAAGAGATAGTAAGAATCCATGGTTACCGATGAGCATTGTGTCAGATAGAGACACCAAATTTATGAGTCATTTTTGGAAGACTCTTTGGTAAAGGTTGGGCACTAATTTATCATTTGGATCTGCATACCATCCTAAAATTGATGGTCAGACCGAAGTGGTAAATAGAATCCTTGGAAATCTATTAAGGTGATTGACCAAGGAATATGGTCAACAATGGGATCAATTGATTGGACAGGCTGAGTATGCTTATAATGACACTATAAACAGGTCAACAGGGAAGAGCCCCTTTGAAATAGTACATGGTCTACATCCTAGAGGAGTCTATGAACTAAGAGAATTAAAGGATGGATTGAAGGCAAGTGAATATGTTGATGATTTTGTCTATGCAATGCAGGAGATACATGATACAGTCAGGAAGACTTTGACAGAGAATACTATGAAGCATAAGAATAAGGTTGATGAGAGTAGAAGAGACATTCAGTTCAATGTGGGAGACTTAGTAATGGTGCACCTAAATAAGTCTATACTTCAAAAAGGAGTCCCACATAAGCTGAAAATGAGGAGGATAGACCCCTGTCCTATCTTGGCAAAGTATGAGAACAATGCCTATAGAGTGGAGCTGCCGGAGGACAGTGGACTGTCCCCTATCTTTAATTTTGTAGACCTAGTTTCTTAGAAAGGAACACCACCTGCTATGGATCACATCCTCAGAGAAGTCATCCAAGATGTAGGAGAACTCAAACTGCCCTCTACAACAGTCAAGAAAGCTGACTGTATACTGGATACCCGAGTCTACAAGAAGACTAGAACCAAGGAATACAAAGAACATTTGATCAAGTGGCATGGTCAATCTGATGCTGATGCAATGTGGATCAAGGAAACTGGCTTCAAGAATATAGGAGTTGATCCTACCTTACTCAATCCAAGGGTGGATTGAACTTTTTTTGTGTAGGGGAGGATGGTGCAGGAGCACCTAGGCTAGCCTCCAATGTATATGTCATTTTGGATTGTATCTGACATTAGCCAAGTAAGAATTGTGAGAGATTTGTGTGTTTTATTTGGACCTTAGAAGGTCTTTGAAATGTGGACTAGGTGAGATAGTGTTAGAACTAAGGTCACCCAAATAGTCATTGTTAGTAGTATTTGATAGTTTAGCTTTAGAGGCTTAATGTTAGGCTTTGAGTTATTAATGTGTTCCAAACACTTGAGCAATGTAAGAAAGATGTCTTGAGGCCTTAAATAAATTTGGTTCATTGAGCTATATGGGTTAGAGGTCCTAGAAATTAGGAAGGTGTCATGAAACCAAAGATGCCAAATGTTGGTCAAAAGTTGTCATGACAACATTTGCAATAATGGCAAATATTGCATGCAACTCGACAACATTGGATCCCCTAAAAGATAGGAGTGGGAGATTAACCAAAAAATCCTAAAAAAATCAAGAATGGGATCTAATACTACAGAAGGCTTGAATTTCGAGGTAGATGGCATTGTAACAAGATTTTGAATAGTGAATATAGCTCTGCAACTCTATTTTGAGAGGAACCCGAGATTTTCAGTGTGACAATGCTATTAAATGGATTAAATGCTTTGATTTAGTGTTTTTTCTATGTTCATAGGATAGTTATAAGACTTTTTCATTTATAAATAAAGTTGATTTAAGTTGATTCAGTGCTTAAAATAAACTGTTTATAGTTTAGAGGGTTCACTGGTCTTGTCCTGACCAGTTTGTCATTTCATGGTTCCCCCATGAAATGTAACCATGGGATCTTCCTCAGGGTAGATGAATGTTTTAGGGGAGCCATTGGTCTGTACATATTTAGAGTTAGGAGTCATGAGGAGTCAATTTTCTATTTTTAAGTCCAAGCCCTAGGCGAGCAGACAATGCCTGATTAGAGGTTTGGAGGTGAAGATTTGAGTATTTCATGTGGGGAAGGAAAGTACAGTACAGGGAAAGTATAGTTATAGGTGTGATATGATTCAATCATGTCATGTTAGGAGATTTGTGAATGCACCAATCCATTTGGTCGAGGTTTGATTAAGAAATTAGTAAAGTCCTACTAATTAGGCCTTTTAGCCCTATTAGACCTAGATACTAGGAACCCTGTATACGGAGGACCTGGGAATCTAAAACCCTCAAAATCATTCATAAAATCAAAAAGGGTATTTGAATGTGGGAATATATTTTTGAGTTGTTTGGAAAGTTTTGGAAAGAATTGGGAAACGGTCTCTGCAAAAGGCTACAAGGGACTAGGCCTCCTAAAGATTAATTCTTTCATCCAATTGAAAAAGGATAGAAGATCCTTCAAAATGCATCCAAATGGAAGAATATGGAATTTTTCCATCATGTTTGGTACCCCTGCAATGAAATTTAATGTTTGTGTGGAGTTGGCACTTAGATTCTTCTAAGTGTAGGAGAAGTGAAGTAACTAAAGGGTGTTAGTCCTTCAAGGTGAAGCACAAGGAGTGAAACTATTGGAAGAGTTGGGTTAGGTCTTAGTTAATCATCTAAGCCTAACGAGGACCTAGAGGAGATTAGGATCCTTGAAGAAGACAAAGAAAGTCTTCCTAGCAGAGTGTGCACGCAAACCTAGAAGAAACTACACCACTATAGTAGTCATGGCATCTGTTGTTTTGTTCTTGATTCTTGGGATTAACTCAAATTATATCATTTAAAAATGTTTTTTTACTTCTTCCTCCAAGGCCTTATAGGGAATTAGTTTTTCATCCTTAGTGTTGTAATTGTCATTGACTTGGTTGATAATCAGTTGATAATCCTTGAACGCCTGTAGTTGTTGGATCTTTCATTGGACAACTATTTTGAGCCATATGATCATTACTTCATACTCAACTATTTTGTTGGTGCAATCAAAACTCAACATGTATGACCTAGGAATGGAGTCTCCTTGGGGAGTTATAAATACTATGTTGACGCCTGATCCCTTTTGTGTGTGAGAGTAGTTAAATTGGAATTTTCACTACTTCTTCTCTTCAAGGGTGAATATGCTTTCATCTGGAAACTCTATCCGCATCGGATGACTAGAAGGTAAGGGTGCATCTTCTAGTTGGTTGAAAATAGCTTGACCTTTTATTGCTTTTTTGTCCATGTTATCAATGTCAAATTCATTGAGAATCATGAACCATTTGAAAATTTGCCCTATTGATGTGGCTTTACTCAATAGATATTTCAATGGAACAATTTTAGATATTAGGAACATCTTGTGACTTAAAATGTAGTGTTTAAGCTTTTGAGAAGCAAAAACTATAGCAAAAAATTCTCTTTCAATTGCAATAGAGTTTAGTTCATACACCACAAGTGTTCAACTGATATAGTATATGGCTCTTTTTTTTTCCTTCTGAATCATTGTGTGTTGATAATGCCCCTAGTGGGTGCTCTATAAATAAGATGTATAATAGTAGGGGCTGATCTGGAATGGTCACTACTAAGGCTGGTGCAAACAGAAGATAATCTTTTAAGATTTGAAAAGCATTATGACACTCTTCTGTCCATTCGAATTTTATGTCTTTGTATAGCAAGTACTAGAACATGTGGCACTTGTTAGCTAGCTATGAAATGAATCACATGACTGATTATAATCCACCTTGTAAAATTCTCAGGTTCTTTAGAGTTGTTGGTGGAGGCATATTGATAATTATTTGAACCTTCTCAGGATCAATCTCTATTCCTCTGTGGGAAACAATGAATCCCAACAACTTTCCAGATGTGACCCCAAATACACACTTCTTTGGGTTTAATCATACCTTGTATTCCTGGAGTCTATCAAAGATTGGCCCTAATAATGATAGATGTATATTCCTCTATAGGAATTTTTCCAATATGTCATCAACATAGTCTTCCATTGTGATATGCATCATGTCGTGAAAAATAGTCGTCATTTCTCTCTGATATGTGGCACCTACATTTTTTAGAACAAAGGGCATGACACACCAATAGTAAGTGTCCAAGGCACAAGTGAAAGTTGTTTTGTGTTGAAATTCTAGCACAACATTGATCTGGTTGTATCCGGAGAAACCATCCATGAGAAACAACATCTTATACCCTAAACTGAGATCAACAATCATGTTTATGTTCAGAAAGGGGAATTTATCCTTTGGACAAGCCAAATTTAGATCCCTGTAGTCAGTGTAGATTATTATGGCCCCATAGGATTTACACAGAGGTACCAGATTAGAGATCCAATCGACATAGTCAACAGGCCTTACAAAGCCTGCATCCAATAGTTTCTTCAATTCGACTTTGACCAACAATGCAATCTTTGGATGTGTCTTGCGAAGCTTCTGTTTGTATGGATTTTCCCCCCGCTTTAGTGGTATATGGTGTAGTACTAATTCTATATATAACCTAGGCATGTTAGAGTATGACCAAGAAATTTTTATTTGCATGTCCTTAAATAACTGAATGAACTATTCTCTTTCTCTTGTGTTAATGACATTGCCAAGTGGATTAATCTTTGTGTTTCTGCAGTGCCAATGTTGACTATTGTTGTTTTCTCTACCAGTAGTGGTGATTTTTATTCTATAATGGGAAGCATATCAATATCTCCATCCTCATGTGCCTCAGAGAGGTTTTCACCATTGGATACGCCTTTTGTTTTTACTATTTTGCAGCTAGAAGGTGCCTTTTGTTTTTCACCTAATAGACTTACATTTTCTTTTTCAATTTTATGACTAGAGGATTGATATAAATCCCCAATATAACTCCCCAAAGTATGTTGTGTTGTAAAATTTGATGTTGAAACTTTCTTCATGGTCTCCCATAGGTATGCCTTATCTTAGTCTAAAGAATTCAGCAATAACTTCATCATTCTAAAAAATGTCTATGGTTGGTAGATTTTGTTGTTCCCAATCAATAAGGTTAGGGTAAACCAAAGCTATGTTATCCTTGGTTTGGAAGGATGAAATTGGGAGTTTGATCAAGGTATTTATATATGAGTCACTCATTGATTCATGGGTTTCTAATGAGGATTAGGGTGGAGGTTTAGATCATTTCCACAATTCTTCAATCCAAGCTGAACGATATGTGTGCCTATCTCATAAACATAGTCTTGCAATGATAGTGTTAATATGTAAGGTGTTGGTGGTGTATGAGAATTCCACTCATAGTCATCTGACTATGTGTCTGAAAGGAGTTCCTCAAATGTCTCAACTCTATTAAAAAACAAAAGCGTTAATATTAGAGGGTAATGAGGAACTTGTAATGCCTTTTGTCGGTGGTCTATAACCTAAGTCACGATGCTTCAGGTTTTGGGTAGGTGCAATTAGTTCCAAAATTCGTTGTTCATTTTTGCCTAATCTAGATCATCCATTATACCCTTGTTTTTTGACAATGGTATACCCCAGTCCATATTCATGTACTGGAATTTTGATCTCAAGGGGTTATTCATATGTATACAACCAAGAAGATAAGTTTTCTTCAATGTTTTCCTCATGTATGTCTCCCCGTCTCACATAAACCATTGGTGGATAGATAATTGATAACTAGTGTTTCCTCTTAAGAGTTTGCTTAGGTTTTCCGTAAAAATGGGGTGAGATCAATATCTTGCCTACACATAAGAAGTCTACATAGGTGTACTCTCCACATCCATTTTCTTGAACTTAGATTTTGATCTCTGATGTGGGTTCTTTAGTTTATTTAGCAAGGTCTGCACAATCTATGCTTTGAGACGAGGAGACAACAATTGTCTCCTCATTATTGGGTACCTGATTAGACACAACTCCTCTAAGATTTGTGCAGTAAAGAAAAGGGTATCTATCACCAAGCACGATAAATTCAAACCCATCATGAGGAAAATTTAAGCATTGATGATGAGTATATGGTATATCCTACATGGAATGGATCCATGGTCATCCTAGGAGAATATTATAACCTAGCTCTAGATCTAGTACCTGGAATGCATTATCTTGCATTGCTGGACCTAGTTTGATTGGGAAAGATGCCCTTGGAAAGATGCTCTTCATAATAATATACTCTTATTATGATCTTTTTCGTAACATCTACACAACTTTTAGGGTAGCACAGTGCTTTTACAAATTTTACTGTACAGATATTTAGACCCATGCCTCTGTCTATCAAGACTCGTCTAATTTTATGGAGGTGGATAAAGACTTCAAGATGTAAAGGATAATTGTGAGATGGTTTGTGGGTTGGGATGTCTTTCTCAGTGAAGGTGACATGGTTTTGTGTGGAAAAATTTCCCACAATGGCTTGAAATTCATCAACATCTATGTCTTTTGGAATAGAGGATTCTTGCAGGGTTGTGTCTACGACTGCTTTATGATTTGGAAAACTGTGAAGCAGTTTATAGATGTAAATTTGTGTTGAGGTCTTCTTCAGATGGTTTAATGGCTTATACTAATCTAATGACATGGTGGAAGTCTTATTTGGTACCACATCTCTTGGTGGGGATCCTTGTACTTTGATCTTAGAGCAGGGGGAAGCAACAACACAATTGGTGTTTGGACCTAGGATAATAATGGTGTTTATGGTCAGATTGGGATCTAATTTGGGATAAGTGAAGTTTTCTTTATTATCATGTCTAGATGTGGAGGCCTTACCTTTTCCATGATCCATCAGTGGCTTTATGAATATTTTATGATCTTGATTGGTGGTGCTTGGCTTTACAATAACTTGTATTTCACCATGGTCGATAAAATCTTGGAAAATGTGCTTCAGTTGCATGGAATTGATTGTTTTATGTCCCTTAGTTCTATAAAAATCACAAAAGTTATTGTCATTCCACCATGTAGTTTTTTTGGGACCTTCATAATGTCTAATTTTGGGTAGAGTGACTAAATAATATTGTATTAGCTTTCCAAAAACTTTCTCAATAGGTTCTGCAAGAGGCCTAAAGTCTGAATGTGGAGGGATTTTCCTTCTTGCAATACTTTGTTTGTATGTCTAATTAACTGCTTGGTTTTCTGTGTCAGAATTCTTAACCCTCTGGATAGTGTGTGATGGTTGGGTTTGTGGGTAGGTGTTGGTGGCGCTTGTATATGCATGACTGGTTGGGCTACCTTAGCGCCAACAACATCATAATTTGTCACATTCTTGTTCTTAGACCAGTATTTGGATTTTTCATATAGTCTCTTTCTTGATTACTCCCCTTAAGGTGAGGGATCTTTCTTCCTTTATCCCTTGCTTGACTAGCTCTTCAAAGGTCTTGATTCATTGGGATTTTAATTCACACATCATATCTAGTTGACAATTTTTTATGAACGTGTGGATCTTCTCTTTCATGGGTACGTGGAAAGAAGCCTTGGAGACAATATTTATTTAATTAATAATCCTCTTTATCCCCTATCCTTGATTAAATAAATTTACATTTATTTAATATTATCCCATTACATTCTCACTTCCATCTTAACCCTCCATTTAATTAAGTATATAACTTAGTTTACTTAATTAATACCCTTTTCTCCCTCTTAGAATTAAATATTATATTTAATTCTATTTGAGCACATGGCTCCTAAATTTAACCCTCCCCTAACCTCACTTACCTAACCTAACCCATCCTTCTAACCCACTTGCCACTAATTAATCCTAAAATCCCATCTAATCACTCCCTATTCATTTGCACAATAATAATAAAGGGATTAGAAACCCAAGCCAATTGTCACTCTTACACAACCCAAGTCACATGTGACTCTTACACACCTCTTACATAAAGCCTTACACTCTCTTAAAAATACTTACACAATTACACATTTATCCCCCTTCACATTTGAACCAAAATTTCTCACACATGTGTGAGCAACCTTTATTCTCTCATCCTCTTACACCTTTCGACCTTGGTCATTGAGCCATCACTTTCTCAAGTTGCTCACACATGTTTGAGAAACTTTGGTCTTCTCACCCTCTTACACCTTCTTACACATTGCCATTGACCTGTCACTTTTAAAGGTTGCTCACACATGTGTGAGCATCTCTTTCCCTTTGAATGGCCAAAACCCTAATCTACTTGGCCTCCACCTCATGGCCACATCAATGATCCGGTGCAATCCTAGCCCTTCATCCAACTTTAAATCTCAACTGTCCATTCCTCTAAAAAATTTATAAATTGAGAACTTTCCTCATCATTTCAACAACCATCCTTAATACATTGTCATGTTGCTGGATTTGTGAGGAACCACATTCTATCCATCTACAACACAATCAAACACTTCATTTTGGGTAGGTTTGCATATTATTGAGTAGTTTAATCTTGTTTATCATTTCCATTCAATTATATACATGTTTGCTTCCATATTTTGAGGTATGCGTAGAATATATTAGAATGAGATTAGTTGTTTAAGTTTGTTCCTTTTATTACATTTTTTATGCAATATATTTTGGCACGCTCGATGGAACCCACTTCACAGGTCATTTTTCATACTAACATTCTAATGTGTTTTCTTTGAGTGTTTTTGTGAGTTTTGAGCTTGTAGGTTGAAAGCCACTCTAAGGAGCATTTGGAAGTCAAGTGTCACAAGGTGTCAAGGAGCCCCAAATCACAAAAATAGCCTCACGACTGTGCTTGGAGGAGCCAAGAGACAACTTTTGAAATATAACTTCCTATCTTTTGTCCACTTTACTTTTGTAACTTGTAGGAAGTATATACATTTTATATATGTTGGAATTCTTCTTTTTTGCATATCCATATTTGTGGTAAAAAATTAAAAAAAGCTCTCTATTTCTCTATTTTACTAATCTTTTCTTTTCAAAACAAAAACAAGAAATAGTATTGCTTTTATTTCAATATATATATATATATATAATTTAAAAAAATTTAAAAAAAAAACTAAATAATAAAATAAAAATTAAGGGAGCCACCGCCTGTGAAATCCACAGTCGCAAGACTGTGGAAACCACAGTCTGTATAGCTATGGTTTACCACAGCTCGCATGGCTGTGGAGACCACAGTCTGTGTGGCTGTGGGAATCCACAATCCATGGGCTGTGGAAACCACAGTTTGTGTGACTGTGGGAATCCACAGTCTACGAGCTGTGGAAACCATTGTTTGTGAGATTGTGGTTTCATAATTGCGCTCCCCCCCCATAAAAAAAAAATATCTAAAAAATTTCCCACCCCCACAACTTTTAAAAAAGTCACTTTTTTAAAAAATAAAAGTTTAAAATTGTTTTTTTGGTTTGTTTTATTTAACTTTTGTATTATAATAAGTTTTAACTATCTTTCTTTTTATTTTGCGGGATCTAGCCCCTGGTCGCATGGGCGACCAAGGGCTCTACTAAAAACCCATCCCCCTATCCTTTAACCAGTGGTCACATGGGACCGAGGGAGTTGACCCTGATAGGCTTATTTTAGCCCTTTCCACCTTGCAATCCATAAAGAGGCACTTTTACAAAAAAAATGCTTATAACTTTCACATACAAACTCCAATTTCGACGATTCCAAAAGCGTTTGAAAGATGACTCATGCATCTATTCATAGATGAAATCCATTTTATCATATTCCTCATCAAAAATCAAGTATATACTTTCTAATTTGACCCTTCTTTGTAAACTTCAAATGCTCATAACTTTTGCATATGAAAGCCTTTTTCAGTCAACTTTTTTGAAAATTTATCAGAAAAGCATAAGGAATCTGTTTTTGAAATAATTTTGGATTTAGACAAAAAATTTGACATTTTTTCCACACATTTTCAAATTGTGCTTAAAATAAACCTTTCACATTTGGGTTTGGGAGCTAAAAATAACAAGTGTCTTTTAAACCCCAAGATCACGTACGTATTCTCTCCTCTCATGCCTTCAAGTGACCTTGAATGCAAAATAAATATGTGGTCTTGTTTTATTTTTCTATGAGGTCCGCTTGGGGATTTGATCACCTCAAGGGATGACCTCAACTCTCATGTTTCAACGGAGTATAAATATCAGAAGGTGAATCCAAAGAAACCTCTCTTGGAAGTAGAATCTTGTCACTCTTCGCCAAACCCCAAAGAACTTTATACCTTTGGGAAGTGAAGGTGGATATTTGGGTTACCATCTCCTCCTTGGTGTGTGACATTATTCTCTTTCATCTACAGATTTGGGCCTCACATAACTTGCGTATATCAAGGACATTCCCGTAGTTGAGCTTGTAAATCCTAGTTGAAACTTGAATAGGGATGTTAGTGTGTTTGATGTGCTTGACTGTTTAAAACCTTCCCCATTTGCAACCAAAAGGGGACACACCATCCAAATTGATCCTTAGAAATTTTTTCTTTTGCATTATTTCATTGTATATTTTGCATGTTTAAAACTTCAAAATATAAAAACATCATAAAACTTGAAATTCCAAAAAAATCAAAACCTAAAAAAAATCAAAACATTGCAAAAACAAAACAAAAACATTATTGTTTAAGTCTAGTCAATATTTCCACATCATATCCACATGAACCTTTGAAATTCATTTACCTCTTCATCATCGTCATCATCATACATTTCATCATAATCAACCCTCTTAATCATCCAAATCATTCCTCTGTGATGTGTAAATTGTAATTTGCAAGTATTCTACACACAAACACTCAATAACTCATTATATCTAAGGTTAGTAAGATCAAATCAATGAAAAACCTTAAGAAATTAAATTATTGCTTCCTAGTCGTGAAGATCCTACTCTAATTGTTAGTTTCTCTCAGATTAAGTACATTAGATTATAGAATTGACAATCATGAAATGGAAGATTCAAGTAAGAATGCATCTAAATTAATGCAAAATTGAGCTAGAAATGAAACTAGCATTATGTCTATGCAAATGAGGATCTAGCTTGATAATAGCCTTGATGAAGTTTCTTTTATAGATTTTCCTTTGGAGGGAAAGATTCAAATTTGAATTTGAAATGAATGGTTGAGATGCATCCATGAAGGATGGCTAAGATTAGGACCTTGAGAGATCCATGTGATTGAAGCTCATTGATTAGATTTAATTTATATGTCCTTTTGTGAGTTAAGTAGATAATAGGACAATTAATTAATATCACTAGTCATGTGATTTTTGGTTTTGATTTAATTAAATATCTAGGAGTATTAATCCATGAATGATCCTTGATGTTTGATGGTTGATGAATTATGCAAATGAATTGATCGAATTCAATTACACAATTACGTTTCATATTAGCTTGATTTGATCATGATTAGGAGATTAGATCTTTTTATTTAGCATTTAGGGCAATTGCTTTGGCTGGACCAATTTTAGGTGATTAGTGCATTGATTCAAAGAATATATGATGTGTGAGAAGTGCATTGATTCAAAGAATATATGATGTCTGATGTCGAGATGAATCTATATTTGATGCGATTTTGAATAAGAAATCATTAATAAAAGCTAGCATAACTAGTTTGATATGATGCTGATGAAACTGATTATCTACCAAAGAGATACCAAAAATATTGATGTTGATAAGAGTGATTAACCAATTTGATATCTTGATTGAAACAACCAACTTGATATGGATCTTGATGAAGTTGATATGCTCCTAATGTTGATAAAATTGATTTGATTATGATGACGAGACTATCAATTTGATGTGATGTGATGAAATTAATATTCCCTTAATCAATGCGATTCAGTTTGATTAGATGAGATCTCTGATATGATTGATGATTGTTGGTAGATTCAGTTTGATGATTGATTTAATGACAAAAATTTGATACAACACATCATATTTGATAACAAAGTTGTTTGATGATGTAAGAATATGTTTATATTGATGATGATGCCCCTCGGGAGCAAGATCAAAATGTAATAGAAGAATATTGAATGATGTTGGATTCATGAGTTGAGAAGATGTTCAATTTTATTCCAAATATTAGATTTATGTTGATAATGGAGAAGGTTGATTTAGAATCCATTTTGATTGAGCTCCTGATAATGATGTTGTAAAAAAAATGATCAACCATGATGATAGATTCAAGGATCTTAGATGTGATACTTAACCATGTTGCAGATAGATTTTCCTCTGTGAGGTGATTTTGATCAAGGCAGATGAATGCCAGAATGAAAATGAATGTTTCTATAATGAGATGCAATCTTCCATCTTTTTCTTTATATTATGCTTAATTTCATCATAGAGCTGTTAGTTGTTAGGTGTTAGTTATAAGCAAGTACAACCACCACTGGTACTTAGGTGACCATGTTGATATGAATACTGCTTACACAGATTAACAAATAATAATTAATCCTTTTCATATGCAAATGTCCTCGATGACTCTTTGGTGATCATGTCCAAAGACAGATTTGCACACTATTATGAATTAACTCACAAGAAGCAAACAAAGAAAATGTCACAATCAATAATCAATGATAATAAATAAAAAAAAGCCCCCTGTCCTAGTTTCTCTAGTATGAAGACATCATAGAGTCACTCGGAAGACATGATAAGAAAAATAATAATCATACTATCCATGGTAGGTAGTGTTGAGAAACACCGTTAGTTGATTGTGTATAATTGTTTTTGTTTTGTGATCATTGTTTCTTTGATGAGTGTTAAGAAACACTATTTGTTTAAGCTCATGGGTGTTGAGAAACACCAATGTTGTAAAATAGTATAACACTTGATATTTGATAGGTAATGTGGTGGACTCTACTTGGACTGATAGTTGAAATTAGGAATTGACTCCCTAGGATGACTAAGAACTTGCCCCAAGATAGGTATGATTTTATACCAATAGGAACAACTTTGATAGGAACCACTGAAGCTTGAGGGGATTTATCGTTATGCAAGGGATTTGGATGAATGATAGTTGCTTGAGGTGGATATGGAGGATTATGACAAGGGGATGATGAGATGCTCTGATCTTGACAAGGATATTTGGATAATGCAGAGAGAATGCTTTGTTCTTGATTTGCAATAAGCTCATTGGAAGTAGAATGAATATCTTGATCTTGCTTAGGAGATGTAGGGTTATGTAGCTCTTGATATGGAGGGATGTCTTCTTTTAAGAAATTAAAAGATATGAGGGGATCATCTTCAAATTGTAGGGATATGGGACCTTCGTCAAATGTTGGAGGGGATAGGATAATGTCTTGATCTTGATCATTAGTAAGATTTGTTTCTTAATACTTTGTATTATCCTCTTGACATGGATCCACTTTTAAGGACAAGGTAGGATATTTAATATATATAATGCATTATTTAAGGGTTGCTGGAGAATCATTTAGAATAGGCATTGAAGCACATGGAAGCTTAGGGTCTTTGATCTTAGAAGCGTGGAATATACTTGCAGCAAGATGTAAATTAGCTTGGATTTATTTTAAAGGCAGCCCTTGAGGTTAGACATAGTTATCAAGAAAAGCATTAGGTTCTTTGTTTGATGGAGGGAATGTGGATA
Organism: Thuja plicata; assembly: GCA_018584345.1. Lineage (NCBI taxonomy): Eukaryota > Viridiplantae > Streptophyta > Pinopsida > Cupressales > Cupressaceae > Thuja > Thuja plicata. Next base: position 2,508,760 of record MU224432.1, on the reverse strand, counting down.
GCTTTGAAACTTTGTGAGATGGAGGAATGGTGGAAGAAGTGGAGGTGACATGTGGGTCATTTCCAGACATAGGTTCATGATTTTGATCATGCTTGGGATTAGTATCTTCATTTGATGATTCATTAGCATCTTCAATTTTGATTATGGCATCATCAATTAGATCTTGGATTTTATGCTTCAACTCCATGCAATCTGAAGTTGTATGTTTTTTATGTCTATGATAGGCACAATAGTTTCTCAAGAATACAAAACCACATGAAGTGATTTGAGGCAACGTGATGAGATTGTTTTTGAGAAGTTCTTCCAAAACTAATTCATAAGATTGTCCTAAAGGAATCAATGCTCTATCCAATGGACATTTAGATTCACTTGAACTCTCCAATGAGATGTTGGATTCAATATTATGAGTATGTTGATCAAAAACTAGACTGGCTTGATGTTGTGAAATAACCTCTTGACCAAAGATAGGATTGCCATAAGTAGGTCTCTCTTTTCTTGAAGAATAGGAAGATATGCATGAATCATGATCATAGAGAAAAGGAACGATTGATCTTAGTGAAGGCACATTTGATGATGTATCCTTTTCCCCTTTCAAGACTTGAATTTGAGATTGTAAAGATTGGATTTTCTTTGATAAGGCTACAATAAGTTCTTCTTCTTCCTTGCTCTTATGATTATAGTCTCTAACCCATTTGTTTTTAGCCATGTTATTATTGCTTCAAGTCTCTTAATGAGCAATTATAATCTCTTGTGATGAGGTTTGTCTCTTAATACCTTGAATTTGATGTATCCAAGAGATCATGAGCAAGTATGATCGTTTTGATAAAAATAAAAAATGCAAATTTTTTTTCAATTTTTTACATATTTTGGTAATTTGCATTTTTGGAGGTCTTATGCTCATTTTGGGAGGTTGAGACTTTCATTAGTCTCTATGATTGGATTTTCGAGGACACAGTAGTTTAGAGACAAAATTAGAATTTTTGGAGACCTTTCCAACGGTGAAAATGTTTCTGAACTTCGAGCACCAAGTCAAAAGTTATGACCTCACAAAGTTGGGGTAAAATTTTGTAGAAATTTTCAAAAATTGTAGACTCATTTGACTGATTTGGATATCTATGACAACATAAGGTGCAAGTAGTCCGCAAAGGGTGTTCGAATCAATGATAAGATTTGTCAAAAGACATACATAAATGACCTCTATTTTGAAAATGACCAAATAGGTTATCCCTCCTGAAAATGATGAAATGGACACCAGAAACGACCTTTGGTTTGACCAACAATAATACAAGACTAAGGACAATGTTTTTGAGCAAAGTGTTTGAGTGATTTCGTGAGAACTTTTGTGCAAAGGACCAACCACCATTTTGAAAAGAGTCACACATTTTTGAAATGCTTGCAAGGTGTTTTTGAAATATGCAATTTAGTGACACACACATGCAAAGCAAATTGTTATTGTCATGTTTTGGTAAGGATTGTTTGTTTTTAGAATTTTTGTGATTATGAGGGTACAAACACGCACTATCCCTACAAAATTAGCATAGCATGAAAATCCTTGTTCATAAACTTAGGTACACACCCAAATGCTAATCAAAATATGGCCATGACCAAGCATGCAATAGCTCTTGTTATGATGCCATATTATCCGAATCCAAATACAAATGGGGGCTCGATATGATGATTATCTTGGGAAATTAATTTTTTCCTTGCACAAGGATTATCACCTTTTGGGGGTGACCCGGGTAGCTTCTAATCTTAGAGTGTCTAGTAAGGTTCTCCATTCGGTTGTATCCTCTATGTCCATGCAAGCACAATTCAGGTGTATAGCCCCATAGAGTGTCTTGACAAAAGTGGTCACGTAAACATGATTGAGACCATTAGGTCGCACTTAAGTTAGATGTGATCTGAGTATAAGCTCAAATGACATCCGACTCCCCAGGCTTAAACCTGAAAGAGTAAATTTGATTAACGTGAGTTGGAGTGATGTGGCTCACACCTCGTTCTCACGTGGGTTGTCCCGAGAGATTTTTTCCTCACTAGAAGACCCAACTAAAGGATAAAGAAAATAAAGAGGATTGGCATTGAATCTAGATTTCTAATTTTCCCAAAGGGAAAAGAGCACACTCTCCTACTCGATAATGTTTTCTCCTATCAAGCACTTCAAACAAAGTTCATTCCCTCAAATCCAAAATTAACCTTCAATTTAATATTTGAGTTTATGATTTCCCCAAAGGGAAAAGAGTATAATCCTCTAATGAAATCAAAAATCAACTCTAGAATTTGATATTAAGATGCCTAACAAATTAATTGATAAAAACACTTTGCATGTGAAAAGAAATTGTTCATTCCTTCCAATTTTGATACAAGACTCAGTTTGGGGTTTGAGTTTCTAATTTTCCCAAAGGGAAAAGAGCATAATCCTTTATCCAAATTAGGAAATGCACAAAATTGTGTTAAGTGTTAGATCAATTGTTTGAATCTTTGCAATTGGCAACCTACAAAAAACTCATTAGTAGTTTCTCTCCATGGAAATCTTTGACAAATGACCTGCAAAACATGTTAGGTTGCTAAAAATATGATCAAAATAATGAAAACAACCAAGTTAGGATGTTAGCAATCAAATTTGTCAATGAAAGAACTTTGTGTTTTTTATCTCTAGAATCCAGACGATAAAATAGTAACCCAAAATGATATTACTTGAAAATGATAAACCTTTTACTCCAGACGATACACTTTACCAAAAATGATAACTCTTTTACCACAGACGATAAAGGATACCAAAAACAATAAAAGATTCACCAAAGAAGCATTAAAGCCAAAAAAATTCCTTCCACAAACGATATCATTGCAACAATAGACAATACTAAAACCCCCAGAAATGATGAAAGATATACTGCAGACGATAAAGCACTCCCGAAAATGATAGAAGAGTCTGATGACATGTAACTGATTAAATGTTTGAAGATGTTAAGTTGATGATCATACAAGGCATTAAATCAGTTAATGTACTGTATCATCATTGATGCCAACTTAATGTAATCTATATGGTCATGGAAAGAATGCCAAAGACTTCCAAAAACTCATGAATCAAGGCTATGCTAATCAATAATGCATACAAGTCAAGTATTCACTAAGTGATTGTATACACCGACGGAGTGCACTCGATGGACAGAGTAAAAGAACAAAGTCAGAGTGATACCTGATGAGTAAATGCACAACATTATCGACGAACAGAGTTACAGTGTTGACCGACAAGCAAGACACAGAGTAACCCAATGAATAGAATTTCAGTATTGCCCGACAGACGGAGATCACGAAGCTAACTGGAGTCTCACCGACGGATCAGTCAGTTGTCACTGATGACTAACTGCAGTGGTGACCGACAGAACATAGAGTTCAGAAAATGACAAAATATCTAGCTGACAAAGCTAAATATAGACTTAACTGGTTGTCTACTTTGTTTTATTTGACCAGAGATAAGTGATTGATTTAAAGCTGATTTGTACAGTTGTCAAGAAGATATCTACGAGACAAATCAAGAGTTATGATTTAAATCTAATTGGCTGGATTGTTTATCACGCCAAGAATCAAGAACCAAGAAACAATGAATATTATGTCTATATAAGAGACAAGCTTAATTCATTTTAAAAGAAGGTATTAAGGGGAGTGAATAAAATAGAGGATGCTAAAGAGAAACTAATGAAGAGTAACTTCATGCAGTACTAATCAAATAAGCTGAAGGGAGAGCTAAGGAATTCTGCAGACACTAACAAATAGTGAGCACAACATCACAGAGCAGAAAGTATGGAGCATAAGGATTGAAATGATACATTGGTCAGAGAGGTAATGTACTTAAATAGATCTGAAAATCTGCAATTCAAGTTGCAATATGAATAGGTCATAGTGTTTCAGTTTAACCATTGAATCATCAAGTCTCTTAATCGAGTAGGACTTAATAGTCTTCTATATATTGAGGTACATCTCAAGGAGTACCAAAAAGGTTGATTCATGAAAGTAGCATTGGACTTGCCTGATACCTATTGATAGTATAAGAAAGAGGATGATTCAAGGATGGTAGCAATAGATGCCCGATACTAAGTGACAACCTATATGTATAAAATCCTCTAACAAGGTCACACTTAATAGTGTGTTTGTAACCTTTAACAGGGTTGGCTCTTAATAGGGCTCACTTTAGAAGAGTGAAAATTTGGGGTACCGGTCCCAGTGGTTTTTCCCTTAGCAGGGTTTCCACATTAAAATCCATGTGTTATGTGTGTATGATTCATTTCTTTACTGTTTTGTATCTTACATAGTTGATTCTAGATTTATCAGTATACTCTGCATATTTACTGTGTTTCGATAAATAGATGACTGCTTATCGGTAATCATACAGAAGGAAGGTTTACAAAGCAATCTGACAAGTAGTAAAATGATATAAGTAATTCAAGGCATTCATCTTGTAGGACATAAGATAACTTGAGATATAATTTGTGGTTATAAGTTTAAAGGGTTGATTTAAGGATTAGTTTTTGAGGCCACTGATTCAACCNCCCCCCCCCCCCCCCCCTCAATTATTACTAACAGAATCACCCAAAATGATAGACTGCCTGCAAATTTAAAAAATGTCAAGAACAAAGAGTAGAATTTCATGGAAAAATAGCAATCTGCACCACGGTGGGTGCCAAAATGTGATGTGTAAATTGTAATTTGCAAGTATTCTACATAGAAACACTCAATAACTCATTATATCCAAGGTTAGTAAGATCAAATCAATGAAAAAATTCAGAAATTGAATTATTGCTTCCTAGTCATGAATATCCTACTCTAATTGTTAGTTGCTCTCGTATTAAGCACATTAGATTATAGAATTGACAATCATGAAATGGAAAATTCAAGTAAGAATGCATCTAAATTAATGCAAAATTGAGCTAGAATATATGAGCTATAAATGAAACTAGCATTATGTCTATGCAAATGAGGATCTAGCTTGATAATAGCCTTCATGAAGTTACTTTTATAGATTTTCCTTTGAAGGGAAATATACAAATTCAAATTTGAATTGAATGGTTGAGATGCATCCATGAAGGATGGCTAAGAATAGGACCTTGAGTGATCGATGTGATTGAAGCTCATTGGTTAGATTTAATTTCTTTGTCCTTTTGTGAGTTAAGTAGATAATAGGACAATTAATTAAATCACTTTAATTAATATTACTAGCCATGTGATTTTTGGTTTTGATCTATTAAATAGCTAGGCGTATTAATCCATGAATGATCCTTAATGAATGATCATTTATGTTTGATTGTTGATGAATTATGCAAATAAATTGATCGAATTCAATTACACAATTATGTTGAAGATTAGATTGATTTGATCATGATTAGGTGATTGGATCTTTTGATTTAGCATTTAGGGCAATTGCTTTGGCTGGACCAATTTTACGTGATTACATCCTCAAACCTCAATCATTCCTAATTTTTTAAATCATCATCTCCTAATCATTAATAACATCCTTATTCATCTTCCTAAGTCAATTCCATCATCAAAATCATTCATATACATCCTTAATCATTCCTTCATATCCTAGTCATCCCTCCTCTTCATCTCTTAATCATCCTATCTATCTTCTTTCATCATCATCCCTTTCATCCTAATCAACCTTCTTAATCATTTCAATTATCCTTCACATCTCAATCAACCCTAATAATCCTAATCAATCTTTCAACTTCATCATGTTACCTTAATCATCATATCTTTGTCATCATATTCTTTTAATCACTCCTAATCATCTTAATCATCCTTCATCTTAAGAATCATCCTAAATATCTTCCTTCATCATTCCCTTCATCCTAATCACTTCTTCCAAGTCATTCACAGTCTTCCTAATTATCCTAATCATTCCTCTTATCTTAATAATCCTAATCAAAATTCACCTTCATCATTCTATCTTAATCATCCTCACCTCTTCATATTAGTCATCTATATTCTTCTTAATAATCTTTATGCATTCCTATTATCTTAATCATTTCATCATCTTCCTAATCCTCTGATCACGGTCCTAATCCTCATCATAATCATCCTTCTAATCCACATCAACATCCACTTTATTAATCCAATCTAATCATTAATCTTTCATCCAACCTGATCATGTCATCATCCTACTCCAATCTTCTTGTCAACCTCATACCATTCTATCAAAACCTAATCCAATTCATCTTCCTCTTCATCTAAAACCAATCACCATTTATTCATTCATTTATCTTCAAACATTCCACATATATCTTTCAAAGTTCATCCATTCTTAATTAAAATCTTCATCCACATCATCCTCTCATCCAATTTTTCATAAAATCTTCCAATTTTGGCTTAGTAGCACCATCATAATCTTTGGATTTTAATCATCATCCAAATCAAATCAATCAAAACTTGAGGCCCTACCCTCACAATCAAAACATAAAAATCAAATCAAATCTAACCTCGAGGCCCTGCCCTCATATAAAAAAAATCAAAATCAATCAAATAAAATCCTTGAGGTACTACCCTCTCAATCAATCAAATCAAAATCTTTGAGGCCTTGCCCTCTTAAATCAAAATAAATTCCAAACTTGCTCCTAGTCCTAAGTTTATATTTCATCCATCCTCAAATCTTTCACTTCATCCACTCTTAATCTAAATATTCATCCATCATCGTCTTCTAAACCAAATCCCAAAACCCCTCATTCAAACATCATGAATATGGATTGGTTTCACAAAATGGTTGAGGACTTTAAAGTGTTAAAACCTAATCCTCAAACCAGACCTCCAATCCAACCCACCTACTAAATACATCCCTAACACATCATATCCAATCCCAATTAATCTACCACTTCTTATCCTTCCTCTACCTTTTACAAGGGAAACTCACCTCATTATCCCTCACCAACACATGATTCCCTCCATAGCCACCTTGCCCAAGAGATTCAAGAACTCCAAAACATTGTCCTTAGCCTACAAAATTGAGGTCAAGATAAATTTTTTGCCTTTGAAGACATATGTCCTTCCCCATTTTTCCAAACCCATAATCCTAATCTCCCATATAATCTAAATCCTCCACCTAATCCCCCACATTTTGAGCTTAATGTCCAAAACCATAATCCTAATCCTCCAAAACCCACATCATCCCCATCCCGCAATAACTTTTCCATTGATTGGATCCAAGGGCTAACAGAGAAGTATAAATCCACAATCCCAAATCAAGTTTTCCAATCATCCCAAGTCATGCACCCACCTCCATCCCATCCAAGTCAAGACACACCTCAATCTCCAAAGTCTCACGAGTCATACATCCCTCCATTCACCCAAGTTGAATTTTTAATATCCTCCATCACATCATCCTCACAAGTCCAAACATGCCAAGACCTTTCTCCAAAGCATGTTAACATGGATTCCTCTTCTCCTCTAGATGTAAATATACCTCCATCTTATGACACCTCTCCATGTCTTATGACACCTATCCATATGAAGATCCCCTCATTCCATATCAAGATCCACTTATCCTCCTTAACCCCCCTCATAATACCATTCCTAATCATGATCAAGACATATCCTCCACCCCATTGCATTATTACCTTCCATCTCAAGATCCACTCATTCCTTCCATAGCACCACATAATCCTCCCCAAAGTCAAGATCAAAGTACCCATTCAAATCCATGTCATGATCCCCTTGCATATCAAGATCCTATTATCCCTTCTAATCTCTCTCATGAGCCTAATCCTCCACATGATCCTAATCCTCCATAAGATCCCATCACACCTATCCAATCCAGCCATGAACCCCATTCACATGGACTAACATCTTGTTTTCAAAATAATACGTATCCCATGGAAAAAATGCATTTCTAAAGATGTTGGTATACATTCCACCCCTTCAAAATCCAAAATCCCTCCATATAAACTTCAATGTTCCCATCCCCCATCCTCCAAATCTATTTTGGTTCCTTATGTTCCAAACTCCATCCCTTCCTCATCCACATCCATTTTAGGCTCTTATGTCCAAAACTCCATTCCTTCCATATCCACATCCATTTTGCTTCCTTATGTCCCAAATCCAAGTTCTTCATCCCTTCCATCCATTTTGGATCCTTACATACATTCATCCACCATATCCAATTCCACCATTCCATCACTCCAAATCCCTAATAAAGATCAACAAAGGCACACATCCTTGTATTCCTTCCAACATTCACCCACCATTATTCCATCCATAAACTCTCCAAACTATCTACCCTCATGCACCCCTATCGTGGCTAATGGAAGAAAATTGGATGCCAAAGCTAAAATGCATAAATGAAAAAATCCACAAAAAATCCAAGGATCAACATGTCGCATCTAAAAGACATGTTCAAGAAAAGAAAAGTATGATCCAAAAGCAAAAAAATAAATCAAAGGACCACAAAGGCCCAAAAGAAAAACTCAAAAAATCATGTGGATTCCCAAGATATCCATTCAAGAAATTCATCTCAAATCACAATCAAAATTGGCATCCAACCTTGCTAATTGAAAATCTTTTTCCATTCATAAATCCATTTTATCCTTCATCTAAAAATCCCCCATCTTCCAAATCCATTCTGGGTACTTATGTCCCAAAATCCACTATCCTAAGTTCGCCATCTCCTTCATCTATTTTGGTTCCTTATTTCCCCAAATCCACCTCTTCTCTTCCATATCCTTCAAAATATCCTCCTCCACCACTCCACCAACATTTAAGGTGTGTTCCAATGATGATCTTTTCAACTCCCTTATCCATTTCTTCGCAAGTCTTTCAACCTCCTGGATCCATTATACACCAATCCCCCCATCCTTCCATCTCATTAATCACGTCCTATACGTAAACCCTTATCCCTCCCCATCTCCCCCAATCCATTTTATCTCCCTTACACAATCCTACCAAAATCTATGAGCATATATCTAAAATTACTTGATACATTATAAAAACAAAAATAGCAATACCAAGGGATACCATCCATGGAACTATATGTTTGAGTCCTTCCTCCATCTCCCTATCACATATCCATTGTCTTCCAAATCCACTTATATATCCATTTAATTATCCTCCTCCCCTTTCACTCTACACTTGGGGGCAAGCCATCCATGCTCTACTACCATACATTATACCTTCCATATCCCCTATTCACCACCCACAATCCTATCCATGCATATCATCCTTTTCCCATCTTTGATCTTGACTATCCTATCCATTCCCCCCATGTTCCTTATTCACTATCCATCCCCTATCCATTATCCCATATATTAAATCCATCCACTTTATCCATATTTGATCTTGATATCCTATCCATATCTCCATCTCATTTTCATTGTCCTATACATTTCCTCCATCCCCTTCCATAATACTATATATGTTCATCCTTCTTTACCATGTCTTTTGATCTTTATTACCCTATGCATTTATTACATTCCATATTACCTATCCTATCCATATTTTTTAATGTCACTATCCCCTCTCCTATTCATACCCTCCATCTCATATCTCTTCTCCAAATCCCTTCCACTTCCATACCTTTTCTCCTTCTTAAAAAACTAGAGGCACTTAAACATCCATAAATGCTCTAGACAATACAAGCCTTTATCCCCTTCATTCATATCCTTTATACACTTTCAATCCATCTCACTCACTTTATCCATAATCTCCCCATCCCTCATCCTCCCACCTCTCGTCTAGAGGCATCCTTCGAAACATAGTCCTTGGATCCTCATCCACTTATCCCCCATCCTTTAGTCCTCCACTCACATTCCTTACATATCATCCTTCCATTTCATGCATCCTTTATCCCCCATCTTCCCATCCTTCATTTTACTGCTGCTAGTATGGGCAATTTGACTCCTTTACCACATAGTTCTTGAATCTCCATCCTTTAATACCACATTCCCTATCTATATATTCAATATTATTTATCCACCCATTCCATCTATCAATCTCCCATACAAGACATCTCTCCATCTCCACCATTCCTTGGTTCTCCCTTGTCATTGGTCTCAATCCATTTTATCCTTCATGCATATTACAATTCAATTCTATCCAATTAATTTATCTTCTAATACAATCTATCTTATCTTCCAATTGTATCATATTCTCCAATTCCTTTCATCTTTCTTCCATCATTTTCAATCCATTTATTCCTCCCAATCCATTTTATCCTTCATGCATCTTCCAATTCATTTGTCTTCTACTCCAATCCATTCATATCCCCTTCTATCCAATTCATTTATTTTCTAACTCAATCCATTCATATTCCCTTCTATCCACTATATTTCTATTCTAATCCAATCCTTTCATGTTCCATTCTATCCTAATCCACTCCATATTATCTTACAATTACATTCTATCTAATTCATCTTGTCTTCTTCTCATCTTAACCAATCCAATCTATTTATTCTTCCCTCCATTTTATTCAAACCATCTTATCTTCTAATCCTATCATATAAATTCATCTTATCTTCCTCCTATCCTATCCAATATAGTCCATTTATTCCTCCCAATCCATTTTATCCTTCATCCATCTTGCAATTCAATTCTATCCCCATTCTTCTTCTAATCTAATCCCTTCCTCTTCCATTCAATCCATCTTATCCTCCAATCATATTATCTTCCAATTACATTCTATCTAAATCCTCTTATCTTCCTACCCTCTTTTCCAATCATTTATCATCCTTCCAATTTATTCTTGCACAAATCCCAAAAAAATCCAATCAAGTACAATCAATACTAATCCAATCAATCCAATCTTGTAATCTATCACACAAATCCTTAATCAAATCATCATATTGATCCAAATCAGCAGACAATCCATTGCCCACTTTTTCAAATCCTCATCATGGGATGTATACTTCCCAATCCTTTGGTTGTGAATTGTTCTTATCATTAACTTTTTCATCCTCAATCAATCGTCATTAATCAATCAAACAATCAATCAGTTTTCAGCTTGACTAGGGGTAAAATTTTGGTTTGTTTTTGGTTTCTATGCTTGCTTGTTTGTTGCTTGTATGTGTTAGCATTTTTTTCATTTGTTATGTTCTTTTTATCCTATTGTCCCAAGGCATCATGTTGTTCCAAATCACGGTGTCATAAGACATATGGTTGTATTTGACCATTTTTTCTCATGTACTTGACTCATTGTCATCTTGGTTACTCATACCTTGCTGCACAGTGTCAAGTATAATATCAAACTTAGGTTTCTCACACTATTGCAACACAACTTTCATTTATTCTTCCTTCACTATCCCTTCCTTTCCCCCTTTCCTTCTATACTCCTATCCATTTTGAGAGCACACCTGTGTTCTCCAAACCCGCATATCCTCTCGAGGGGGCATCCCACTCCTTCCTTGTCATCTTTCCTCATCCTTCCATGACCGAGGCATCATGTTTATAGTCTTATCCCTTTTATCCACTATGTTTTATTCCTCTTTGATATAACATCATTTCATGGTGCTACATCAAAGATGGGCAAAATGTAGACATCAAAATATGTCCATTACCCTTATCCTAGCCAAATTGAAGAGACATTTATTATTTATTTAAGAATCCATATCCCACTTTTAATTAAATAAATTCACATTTATTTAATTAGGAATCCTCTTTATCCCCTATCCTTGATTAAATAAATTTATATTTATTTAATATTATCCTATCACATTCCCACTTGCATCTTAACCCTCTATTTAATTAAGTAAATAACTTAGTTTACTTAACTACTCCCCTTTTCTCCCTCTTAGAACTAAATATTTTATTTAATTCTATTTGAGCACATGGTTCCTAACTTTAACCCTCATCTAACCTCGCTTTCCTAACCTAACCCGTCCTTCTAACCCACTTGCCACTAATTAATCCTAAACTCCCACCTAATCACTCCTTAATCATTTGCCCAATCCTAATCAAGGGATTAGCAAACCCAAGTCACATATGACTCTTACACAACCCAAGTCACATCTGACTCTTACACACCTCTTACATAAATCCTTACACACTTACATATTTTTCCCCTTCACATGTGAGCCAAAGTTGCTCACACATGTGTGAGCAACCTTGGTTCTCTCATCCGCTTACACCTTTTGACCTTTGTCATTGAACCATCACTTTCCCAAATTGTTCGCACATATGTGGAAAACTTTGGTCTTCTCACCCCCTTACACCTTCTTACACATTTTCATTGACTCATCACTTTCAAAGGTTTCTCACGCATGTGTGAGCATCTCTCTCCCTTTGAATGTTCAAAACCCTAATCCACTTGGCCTCCACCTCATGGCCACATCATTGATCCCTTGAAATCCTATCCCTTCATCCAACTTTGAATCTCACCCGTCCATTCCTCTCAAAAATCTATAAATTGAGAGCTTTCCTCTTCATTTCAACAACCATCCTTAATATATTGTCATGTTGTTGGATTTGTGAGAAACCACATTCCATCCATCTACAACACAATCAAACACTTTTTCATTTTGGGGAGGTTTGCATATTATTTAGTAGTTTAATATTGTTTATCATTTCCATTCAATTATATGCATGTTTGCTTCCATATTTTGAGGTATGCATAGCATATGTTAGAATGAGCTTAGTTGTTTAAGTTTGTTCCTTTTATTACATTTTTTATGAAATACTGAACGTACTTAGAATATCAAGCATATTGAGGCTACAAAACATGCAAAGGTTGTTGAAAATACCAAGGTTGTGGAATATATTGAGGTGATGGGATGTATGGATATTGTTGAGTATGTTGGGATGGTGGAATCTACAGAAGCTATTGAGTATGCTGGGGTGTTGGAATGTATGGACATTGTTGTGTATGCTGGGTGGTGGAAGGTGCGAAGGTTGCAAAACATGTTGGGGTGGCGTTGTAGGGTTGGAAGAGTTGGGACCAGTTACTCCATGTTGTTTCAAAAAGGCAGACAAAACCCTTGAATAGTCAGGGTTGATGGGAGGTTGTTGGTGAGGTGCCTCTTGATTGATTTGGGGGATTCTTGGATTGGAAAGAACACCTATTTGGAGAACAGTGGTAGGTTATTGTTGGGATAACCCTTGGTTGGTCGAGTTTCTTGTTTGAAGGTCGGTAGGGTTCTAAATTTAGGGAGCCATATTGTTAGCACCCACTGGATGAGTCAAGGATACTATGGAAGGTGTTGTTGTGGTGATAGATGCGCTAGACATGGGTGGAAAACTGGCAAAGAGAGGATTGTTGTATTGGGTTCCTAGTATAGTGGAAGATGTGGTTACTTGGGATGCACATTGAGTGGTGTTGCTAGAAGGTAGGGTGGAAGTGAATGGAAGAGGTGTTGTGGAAGAAAGACAAGATGATGATATGGGTGTAACCTCTACTATGGCAGAAGTGTCTAATCCAGAGGGTAGTTTGGCACCGTTCTATGCAAGCATTTTGAAGTATGTATCTGGGTCAAATGCCAATAGGGTCCCACAAAAATTATTACCCCAAGGTTTTCTAAGGAATCATTAACTTCTTCATTGTTATTGCATTTAGCCTTAATGTTCTCAAATGAGAACTCATACTTTTGGTGGGGGGACATGAGGTAACTTTGGGATGTCAACCTATGTTTTCTCATGACATTGAATGGTCTCTAGATTGTTTAAATCTAGTCTTTGGGTCCTTTGAATAGGCAAATCAAGTTCATTCTTGGAATCATGTCTGGGTTTTGTGTTTTGGTCCATTTTTCTTTTGCTCTTTTGGGATCTTGTGAACTACATATGTAGAGGGTAAATGCGACCTACGAAAGACAAAAACAACTAGACTCGATTTTTTTCTGGGATTTTCTAGGATTTTGAAATGTAATGATAATGTAAGTGAATTTTTTTTTTTAAGATTTCTCAATTTTGGAATGCCAATATAACCTATGAATGAAAGTCTAGAATGATGCCTAAGGTGTAGGTAATATGTCCTAAGAGAGATTATATAAAGTTCTAGGGTAAACCCTCTAAAGAAAGACCTGAATGATTATGTGGACTATCTTGACTTCAAAAGGGTAGGATAACATGACTAATACTGGCAATGATGCCTATCTAAGATAAATGTTAACCAAGATGATAGGTTCCTAAACCAAGGCAAGAGATGGTAACTAGAATTTGACGAATCCAAGATAATACGCAAGACCACTACTGGAATGTCCTAAAAAAATGCACCCTCCAATCTTCAAAAAGACTATGAAAGGTGGAAAACTTAACCTTTAGGATATGCAAGCTATATTTTTTAGATTTTTTGGATTTTTTGATTAAAAATGATGACTATGCAAGAAGTAAATGACTATGCAAGGTTCTAGGCTAAGGATGATACTAAAATGCAGGATGTGAGCTTCTAATATGCAAGGGTATGTCGATCACCAATTTTCAAGATAAGAGACAAATGGAATGTTTAGGACCTGTGTTGATGAATTTGTTTGGTTTGTGTAGGATAATGTTGTAGGACCAATTTTGGAGATGTGTACAGATTCAACAATCACACACTCAGTATAGTTGTAGGATTGACTCGAAAAAGAAAAAAATCAATGTATGTTCAACAACTTTTCCAAGCTGTAAGTTTTCACACGGTCAATCACAATTGAAAATAGAAATAACCAGATTGATCTATGGTCAAATTGGCTTCAAATTTAATGTTATAGGCCCATTTCTTGGATGTTTGTCATCTCACACAACCATTATCACACTACTAGGACATGGAGGTACATATTGTAGGTGCCCATGTTTTTGCCTTTTCCAAGTATTGTTGTCATGCTAATGAAGAACTCTTTCACTAACACACTATCTGGGACACATATGATGGGAATGTAGTGGGGGAGATTTTTGCCTCCCCTTGCACTATAATAAGACAATGATTTAGAGGTGAACTAGGTGGCCTCTAATTAACCAAACTGTATTCATATTCACGGTGTCTCCCCAATCAATTTATACATGCGTGAGACACTTAAGTTTCGAGTGGACCACGTCGGCTCCTTAGGCATGTACGTTCGATTTGAACTATCATCTACACACCTCGCCCGAGCTTGGTTAAATATAAGATAATTCTGAGGTTTGCCCCACATCTTATTTATATATTGGTTGAAAGGATTTACCTATTTGAGGTCATCCTTTGAGGAAGAAACACATTCCCCAGACAGGCCTCTCTAAAAAATAAAAAAAAGGTTTTAATCTAACAGAATGTACAAGTGCACCAAACACTCAAAATACACAGTTAGTTGAATTAAGCACCAAAGAGCGAATGTTAGCTAATCTAAATCATCCATACAAGCATGCAGGTTCATTTTTAAGCACTAAACCAGATGAGGGTTTGATTGTTCAGTTTTATGCACCAAATCCAAATGTGCTTTGTTCAATTCTTAACTACACGCCAATTTTAAGCATCAAATTGAAAGATGAATTTGTGATGTTTGAGAATACACTAATCTTTTTAAGCACCAAATACAAATGAATTAATTTTAGATTTAGATAAAATTAAAGCTGCTTCCACGCCACAAGCTGCAAAGAAGTCATTAGTGCAAAAAACCTAGCAATTAGTTTTGATAATCCACAAGCGTGCTAGTGTTGATATAATGACAATTGAATTTCTCAGAAATTTCTCTTACCTTGTCCAAATAAGCGTGTATAACACCTTCGCACATTTCTCAACAAGATCTTGGAATTTAACCTTTTTTTTTAATGTTTTGGTGGCCCACTGCATTTTTTCACTACCCCGAGTGCGTAGTTTACATATCAAAGAAACAAAAATAAGTCAGAAAAGAATTTTTTATTTCATTGGGCAACTGCCTCATTTTAAGTTTGTAAGTGCGGCGTTTAAGATATGTAACTATGATGAATAAAATAGTCAAGTGTGTCGATCTATTTAGGTAAGTGCGTTGAACAAAAAATTGCCTGTGTCAAAACAGAAAACAAAAATAGAGTAATAATAGCACTTTGATCATCAAAATCATTATATCTATGACAAATACCCTAATATTATAACCAGAGATTATAGTCAAACAGTCATAAATCACAAAAAAAATCCCAATGAATAAAATGACAAGTAGAATAACACTAACCATCAAACAAAATAACACAGTAATCAATAGCATCAAAATATGTAGAAACCTGCAGTAACATCAAAATCTCAACCACAAAGAGATCTATTAAGAAGTTAGTATTCCCAATATCGAAAGAGGAAATAAATAAACAACATGCATAATCATCAAATCACAATGAAATCAATTAAAATAAATGAACATGCAAACCAAAAGTCCTCCTTCGTTGTTCTCCTTCTTTATGCAATGTAGGCTCTCATAAATGAGTGCTCGATGTGCCAGCATAAGAATTCAAAGTGATTGTGGTTAAAAAATTAAGAGAATTAACTTGCTATTTATAATATTTTTAGGGTTCCAAACAAGACTCCATGATTGGGGGGGCTGATTGCATGTGATTGAAGAGTTGAACTCTGAGTGAGTGGGAGTTGAACTCAATTGATTTCCTGTTGATAAAATAGATGGATCTGTCAAGAGGATAGATTGGAGAGTTGACTGATTGGATTGAACACTTAACTGACAAGGTGGAATAGAAGACTAGGTAGCTTAAATAGATAACTGATTTGATTGACCAGTCAGGAGAGAGAATTACAGAGTTAACTGAAACTTATAATTGGAAGAATAAATATGATTAAATAAATAGCATAGTTTATTTATTTGCACATGTGAGGAATATAAATAAATAATTAATCTTTATTTATTTATGAGAGGAATAATTAGTTTAATTATGAGAGGGAAATTAATTTAATTATTACATAAATATAACAAGTGCCACGTAGTGGCCTGCACTTGCCGTAATTAGTTATAATTATATATGTAAATTTAATTTTAATTTTATTATAAATATTATATATTTTTTAATTAATAGTTATTTAATAAAAGTAAAATTATTATAGATAAAAAATTAAATAAGAAACTTTGTATAAAATCTGAAAAAATAACATTTAATAAATTATGTTTGTATATATTATAATTTCATTTGTATAGTTATAATTGTAAAAATTTAAAATGTAGTTATAAATTTAAAATGTAAGGTGGAATTTAAATAATAAATAAAGAGTTTGTGAAATACTAAAATTATATAATATAGCATATATGATATAGTAATTTTATATTATATATTATAAAATAATATATATTATATATTAGAAATTGTAATAT
>MU224432.1:2450773-2490238 GCA_018584345.1 Thuja plicata | reverse complement strand
TGAAGTATGATTAAAGTTGTTTTTAAATAATTTTATTTAGTAATGAAAGATTGTGTAGAGGAAAAATAATTATTAATTAGTTTTAATTTTATAGTTTATTTGGTTAGAAATTTATTATTGAACATGCGAGATTAGTAGTTCTAAAGCATTTTCAATAATTGATTTAGAACTATTAAATAGTTTGAAGTAGTAAGATAGTTAATAAAATTGTTCCAATTAGCATTCTTTTTTAAACAGTTGTACTTCACAAATCTTCTCGAAAAAAACTATTACGGCAAGCCTCCGAAAAAAGTGGTCCTATAACACCAAATCAATTGAACCAATCATAATTGTGATAACTAATTTATATAACATATTTAATTAGTAAATAAATATTTAAACTTTAGAAATATTCGAAGAAGAAAAAAATAGTGAGTAATGATTGGTTGATTGGTGCAAAACTAATTCACTATTTGTGCACAACCAAATGCAATAGTATATTGCCTACAACAAGTACAATAATAAGAAATAAGATATATTAATTAAATAATATGATTATTTAATTAATTTCAATAAGACAGGGAATAATTGAATAATGATTAATTATTGAATTACTTTATAGGTGAATAATTGATGAAATTATTAGGTAATTAATTAAAATCACTTAGTTATGAAATTGTAGAGAAATGATGATTTTGAATTTAAATTATCATAGAATGACACAAATTGATTAAATAATAAAGACTATTTAACAATGTAAGATGAATGTTAGTAAACTTATTGCGTTAGAGCAATTAGTCATTTTAAGTGTCTACAGTTTGTCGAGTTCCTTTCTTCATGATGGAAATGTACTGGTACATCCATTCTTTGAAAATATTGGACTTCTTCAATCCTTTGATCCAACTAAGGAGTGTAACCATGTCATTGGTTTCCTTCTTGAAATCACAATGGTAAAGTTGCAGCCACCTGGTGGTTGTCTGCCTTGGTGTCTTGAGGCAACTAGAATTGATTTTCTTCTCACACATCTCCAGATTCTCATTATAAAAAAATTGTGCATATTCTATTTAGATGTTAACGTATAGAACTTGTGGGCACTAGAACATACTATCAAAAGAATTCTCATCAAGCCTTGATATTATATTTCCATCAACTTCCTTTATTATCCTTGCTCTTTGTCTAAAAGGGAAGCCACTACAAGGACGAACTCAAGTTCCAGAGCTGACATTGGGAGATAGGCAACCTTGTGAATATTGGTTTTGAGAAATGTCTTCATACCATCAATTAGAGGTTGTTTCTCAGTTCTTTTGATGAACTCGTCCATGTCCACATGTCCAGTCTTAGTATCCTTAATCTCATCAATATTAGAGGCCACTAAAGAAGGCTTTATCTCATTCTAATATTTTTAACACTTATATTTAATTTTCCTCTCTAAGGTAGGAGTTAGTTCTTCAAACATTTGAATACTTCCTACAAACTTGTGACAAATAATCACAATATTAGAGGTAGCTGAGGAGAATGGTGATGACATGTAACTGATTGAATGTCTGATAATGTTAAGTTGAAAGATAATGCAAGTCATTAAATCAGTTAATGGATTGTATTGTCATTGATGTCAACTTGATATCATCTGTATGGTCATGTACATAATGCCAAAGACTTCAAAGAACCAAAGGAACCAAGGTTATGCTTTCAGCAATGCAAAAAATTCAAGTATTCACTAAGTGACAAACAACACCGACGGAGTGCACACCGATGGACATAACAAAGAAGAAGAGTCACAGTAATACCCGACGATCAGAAGAGCAGTGTTGCCCGATGAAGCAAAACCACAAAGTGCCCGACGAGCAATGAAATAAGGTTGCCCGACGAGCAATGAAACAAGGTTGCCCGACGAGCTAAAGACTCAGAGTGCTCGACGGACGGAGATCATGAAGCTAACTGGAGTCTCACTGACGGAACAATCAGTGGTCACCGATGACTAACTGCAGTGGTGACCGATAGAATAGAGAGTTCAAAAAATGACAAAATATCTAGCTGGCAGAGCTAAATATAGACTTAACTGGTTGTCTACTTTGTTTTATTCAACCAGAGATAAGCGATTGATTTAAAGTTGATTTATACAGTTGTCAAGAAGATATCTACGAGACAAATCAGGAGTTATGCTTTAAAATTGGCTAGATTGTTGATCACGTCAAGAATCAAGAACAAGAAACCAATGAATATTATGTATATATAAGAGACAAGCTTAATTCATTTACAAATGTGATTAAGGGGAATGAATAAAATAGAGGATGTTGAAGAGAAACTAATGAAGAACAAACTCATGTAGTACTGATCAAACAAGCTAAAGGGAGAGCTAAGGAATTCTGTAGACACTGACGAACAGTGAACACAACATCACAAAGCAGAAAGTATGAAGCACAAGGATTGAATTTATACATTGGTCAGAGAGGTAATGTACTTAAATAGATACAACATCATAGAGTAGAAAGTATGAAGCACAAGGATTGAATTGATACATTGGTCAGAGAGGTAATGTACTTAAATAGATCTAAAAATTTGCAATTCAAGTTGCAATATGAACACATCATAGTGTTTCAGTTTAACCATTGAAGCATCAAGTCTCTTAATTAAGAAGGACTTAACAATCTTCTATATATTGAGGTACATCTCAAGGAGTGCCAAAAAGGTTGATTCATGAAAGTAGCATTGGACTTGCTCGATACCTATTGACAGTTTAAGAAGGAGGTTGATTCAAGGATGGTAGCAATAGATGCCCAATACTAAGTGACAACCTCTATGTATAAAATACTCTAACAAGGTCACATTTAACAGTGTGTTTGTAACCTTTAACAAGGTTGGCTCCTAACAGGGCTCACTTCAGAAGAGTAAAAATTTGGGGTACCGGTCCCAGTGGTTTTTCCCTTAATAGGGTTTCCAAATTAAAATCCATGTGTTATGTGTTTATGAGTCATTACTTTATTGTTTTGCATTTCACATTATTCTGGATGATTGGTATACTCTACTTATTTACTAAGTTTTGGTAAATAGTTATACTGCTTATCGGTAATCAAGAAAGAATAAGGATTGACAAAGAAAACCGATAGACAGTTAATCATTATTAGTATTTCATGGCATGCATCTTGTAGGGACATAATAATTTGATATTTATTGATTGGTGGTTAAGTTTTAAGGATAAATTTTGAGGCCACTGATTCACCTCCCCCCTCTTAGTTATTACTAACAAATGGATGTGTTACAAAATCAAGTCCAATCCCCTGATTTACCAAAGCTCAAAGACCATGTGTGTAGTACAGAGAATACTGGATCTCTCCCAAGAAGGTTAGATTAGCCAAGTGTGAGGATGACTGCAATTTTGCATGTAATAAGGTCTCAAAATCTTGATTATATATGCTAGTGAAAAAGTCACCTTGAAAATATGTTATAGAAACCTGATTGCAACTATATGAAAAGGGAAGGTAATATGCAATTGGGTTCCAATTTTTTTTATTGCACATTAACCCTTGCATGTCGACTTGCAATCGGGTTTTTGAAACTTGATTTCACATGTTCATTTGGAGTGCATGAGTATCTTGTAATCAAGTCCTTGAAACTTGATTGCAAGTCTTGTAAGTGATTGTATCCTTGCAACCGGGTTTCACAAATCCAATTGAAAGCCTCATTATTGGTAGAATTTTTTTAAGGTAAAAAACCTTGCAATCAGGTTTCAAGGACCCAATTGCAATGGTTTAAACTTGCAATAACATAGTCTTGTAATAAGGTCTAATAGACATGATTGCAATAAAAGTATGTAGCAAGGCATGAAAATGACTTGAAATTAGGTCTTTATGACTTGATTACAAGGTAATGGTAACAAATAACATGTAATTGGGGTTTTAAACCCCGATAACTTCAGGTAAATGCAAAGATGAGTGATAACAATGGGGAAAAGTAAACATGGACACTAATTAGAAACAAAATGACATGCATTTGCAGTAAGACAAAAACAAAACCCTAGTTTTAAAGCAAACAATAATAAAGCTAAAGTAAAATCAAACAAGAACGAAGCATGAAATGAAAATAAAAGCACCGCATACATGAGAATGCAAAGCGCAAAAAATATGC
The DNA here is from genome assembly GCA_018584345.1 of Thuja plicata. Lineage (NCBI taxonomy): Eukaryota > Viridiplantae > Streptophyta > Pinopsida > Cupressales > Cupressaceae > Thuja > Thuja plicata. The sequence goes on along the minus strand of MU224432.1, from coordinate 2,486,134 downwards.
CCAAAATGGAAAACAAATAATCGAAACAATGATTGCAAAAAGGGCTTTATGAATTCAGGAGGATGCAAATGTAAAGCGAATAACAAAGCACTAAAATATGATTTAAAATGACTTAAAAGGTATTAAAAACCTAAAATACCACGCCACTTAGTGGCATTTATTGCAACTTAACATGTAATTGGGTCTTAAAGGGCCGATTGCAAGTACAAAATGCAAGAACATGTAATTAAACTCTCAAAACCTAAATTACATGGGCAATTAGGGTCTTGAAACTTGAATTACATGTGTAAACACATGGCTTATGCAATGTCAGGTTTGAAACCCGACTTTGCAAAAAATGAAAAACTTATAATTTTGGAGGAAATAAAAACTTGTCGAAACGAGGAGTTAGAACATCGTTTTGATTGGATAAATGACTTCCATGCTTGATGACACTTTATTACTACCTCGATAATCATACTTAGAGTATGTAGGCCAGAAAATTGACTGATTTCATAGGGGTTATCCCATGTCTTGGCTAGTGTTAAAATGAGGATAGCATTATTAACCATCTAGGACAAGAGAGAGCTAGGACCTCTTCATTTAGAGCATTTGATAACCATGTTAGGGCCTAGAATAAGCAATACCCTATGTCTAGTAGTGTATTTTGATAACAATTTATTGCATTTTATGATATTGAAAAAAATAATAACTCATGTTATATCATTCTAAAAAATGAAACTTGATTTGTCCATATCTTAGATATCCATTCATCTAGGTATTTCTTAGCGATAAGTTTATTAGCATCCACAACCACCATGAAGGCAATCATACATTTTAAACTAGTTTTTTTCATTTGATAAAGCAGTAGTCAAGTTAGTATCAGGGGAAATGGAGAGTGTTTGAGGGATTTTGGGACGACATGTACCTTGTCAAGCCACCCTCATGTCTAGTATCACCTCTCTCGCTATTGTTTCATGTGATGAACTTGGTAAAAGTTGGAAGATTTTTTTCTCGTGCACAATTATATCATGAAAGGATTTAGGTTGGATTTTATTGCCATATGACCCTTTTGGTCCATTGGCAAAGCCAGTAAGAATATTTGTTCTCTCTTTCATGAATTATCAAGTTACTCTTACAAAAGAGCCCAAACAACAAAATGTAGGCAATATGAAAATAATATAAGCCAAGCAAGACAAACACACCAAATAGATCATGTAATGGATGCAATAATACACAAAAAATGAGGAAAAATAGTAAGGGAGAAAAATGACACCTTCAAGTTAGAAACCAAACCTACGTAGAAGAGGGCCTTGCCTACTCCAATTCACTTGCAAAAACCCTAGTCTCACTTTTGGTCGCTCTCTTCTTGCACTCGCAACAATGAGCCAAATTTCGCTGCCATCATGGTTTCCTTTCGAACCCTTCACTTAAACATGAATTTTTTTCTATGAACTTGAAAATCCCAACAAAACCTAAAATAGAATGCAAATGTTTCTTTGATCCTTCAATGGTTGCTTTACAAAATTTAAAGGCATAGGACATGATGATCATGATGGAATTGGGAAATACTGAAATCTAATTATTCAGTATTTTCTATGTCTCAGTATGGGCTGCAATTTTGAAGGTCTTTGGGGCATTTCTGGGACTATCTCCTTTGGGGAGAGGTAAAATTGGTTTAGTTTCATATATTTGGGTCTACAATTTTTGATTATCTTTCCAATGAAGTAAACTGTTCACAAATTGGACCTAGGACTAGGAAGTTATGCCTTCTCCAAGTAGGCCTAAATTTTTATATAGTTTTTTTGAAATTTTTGGTAGTTTTAATAAGTTTATTTATAATAAACATTACGATGAGTCTTCATTTCATTTCCAAGTTATTCTAGTGACCCTTGGGATCACTTCAATTTTGAATTGAATGGATTACTTTTTTGGGCTTGTAATTATATTGTTAGTCTTTTGGTTTTTATATTGAACTTAACAATATTGCATGTATCACACTAGGTATTGTAATCTGATTCATTATCCAGATCAGTGGTATCAGAGCGGAAACACTCCTTTATGCCAGTTTACACAAGTTCCTCCTACCAAAGATTAGGATTGTATACACACGATTTGTCAAACTATCCACTTTGAGGCGCACACGATCGAAGATGTCAGATGATGCAATTCAAAAGTTGGTGGAAGAGGCTTTAAATAAGAAACAAGAGGAGATGAGTCAATTGTCACTCCTTCTACAGAATCAACAACCCTTTGAATCAAGAATAATGTTTTATGGAAATACCCCTTTCAAAGTGCAGGTAAATTTTGACATCCCAAATCTTGAAGGAAAAATCGATGCTGAAGCTGTTGATAACTGGTTATCAAAATTGGATAGATATTTTTCTATAAACAATTTCTTAGATGTAGAAAAAATAATGTTTGCTCTCCTCAAAGCTAAAACCCATGTCAAATTAGCCTGGGAAGCTAAATTAGCAAATAAAGAACGAGAATTATCTGATGAGAATGGCTTGGAAATATCTCTTGATTAGAAGTCCACATGGGGAGAATTTGTGGAATACATAAAAGAAGCATACCTTCTTGAGGATGTCTATGAACAGAAATACATAGAATGATAGCTGCTTTGACAGAAGAGGGATCAGTCTGTGCAAGATTACACCAAAACATTCCATTCACTTTTAGCAAAACTTGGTATTGAGGATTCAGAGAAGCGTCAAATTCTAAAATATCATAGTGGACTTCACAAGTATATTCAAATAAAGATGGAATTTTTAAATATTGAGACATTGGCAACTGCCTATAAATATGCTACCAAAAATGAAGCAGGATATAATTTCATATATACAAGCTTGTGCAGCCTATGCAATTGCAAAGCCAAAAAACTGTAAGTTGGGTCTATACTTACCATTACCTATTCTTGATAAGCCATGGTAGTGTGTTTCAATGGATTTTATGTTTGGGCTTCCAACTACCAGGCGGGGGCATGATTGTGTAAATGTTGTGGTAGATAGGTTTTCTAAAATGGCTATCATGGTAGCATGTAAACAAATGATTTATGCAGAAGAGACTGCCAAGTTATTTTTTGAACATGTTTGGGTTCATTTTGGTTTGCCCAAAAGCATTATTTATGATAAGGATAACATGTTCATCAACAAATTTCTGTCTGCACTATGGGCTAAAATGGACAAAAAGTTGAGAAAGTCCACAACATTCCATCCCCAAATAGATGGGCAGACAGAAGTGGTGAATCAAATGATCATTCATATCTTACGGATGTATCATTCAAAACATCCTCGCACATGGGATGAAAGCTTACCCTACGTGCAACACAGCTACAACCGTGCACTCCATAGTACTACAGGCATAGTCCCTTTGAGGTTTGTCTTGGGTATTAGCCATTGACACCTATGGATGTAGCACTGCCAGTTTTGCAATCTGATAGTCTATTAAATGTTGACAAGGAGGTAGATAAAGCATAAAAATTCATTGATAACATTAGATACCTACAACAAGAAGTTCATGAGATTTTGGAGTAGAGTAATCAGAAGTATAAGGAAATGCATGATAAACATAGAACTCCTCATCACTTTCAAATTGGTGACAAGGTATGGTTACATCTTCAAAAAGAGCACCTTAACGGACCAAACAAGAAGCTTTATCCTCTTCGTTATGGCCCGTATACTATTGTTAAGCAAGTTGGTGAGAATGCTTGTAAACTTAATTTGCCATCCTTCTTGGGCCTGCATCCAATTTTCAATGTGGAATTGTTGAGACCCTATTTTCCTGCTTTTTTGGACATTTCCCAAGCTACTAAACACATTCAAGCTGCATAATTATCTACTACTGTTCCAGTCCATTGTGACCATGTTACTGAAGTCATTTTAAAGACTTTGAGAAATCAGAACATTCCTCTTTATCGGGTGGTTTGAGCTGGTCAGCATCCTCATCAAGGCAAGTGGTTAACTAAGGAACAAATTAAAGCACAATTCTCTCATTTGTTGTAGTACAATAGTGCAATGGGGCCCATTGCCTCTCAAGAGGGGATGAATGATCAAGATGGAATTGAGAAATATTGAAATCTAATTTTTTCAGTATTTTCTATGTCTCAGTAAACTGCATTTTTGAAGGTCTTCGATGCATTTCTGGGACTATCTCCTCCAGGCAAAGGGTAACCTTGATTTCACTTCCTAGTTTTGGGTCTACAAATTTTTATTATAATTTCAATGAAGTAAACGGTTCGCAAATCAGACCTAAGACTAGAAAGTTGTGCCTTCTCCAAGTAGGCCTAAATTTTTATATAGTTTTTTGAAATTTTTGGTAGTTTTAATAAGTTTATTTGTAATAAACATTATGGCGACTCATCATTTCATTTCGTAGGTATTCTAGTGACCCTTGGGATCCATCATATTTGTATAAACTTCAATTTTGAATAGAATGGATTACTTTTTTTGGCTTGCAATTCTATTGTTAATCTTCTGGTTTTTATATTGAACTTAACAATACCATAGGTATCACACTAGGTATTGTAATCTGATTCATAATCTAGATCACATGAGGAATGTGTTGTCTGGTTTTTCTTTTTAGTTTTTACTTGTGCAAAGTACTTGATATAGATTTCTATTTTCAACATCTCATCATTCTACTATGGTCATAACATCATTTTGCAATACTTTTGTCCCCTTTCTCCCCTTTCATAGATGAACACCCATTTACTCTCAAGATTTTGTAAAAACTTTGTCGTGTTGTCAAAGGTTCCATTGAAAAAATTGATAGGGTTAACAAAGAAAGTATTATGAAACCCCTAATAGAGCCCCCCCTTAATAGGGAATCCTCGTATATCAAACTTTTATAGTTATTATTAAGTGATATCCCCATAACTGTAATGGTAACCATTTTAGCTCTTTTTGATATAATAAAGTCCACCAATTTTTATCAACTATCGTTATTTGCTAGTGTATTTAGTGCAATAATATCATCTTGAAGGGCCATATTTATTCTTGGTGTAGCCTAGGGGTGAACCACCCCTTAGGGTAAAAATATTGGCCTAAGAATTGATGATTGTAGTTTGCGAGATCTCTAATTCTCAATAGTGTATTTTGGCAAGTAAAGAAGTTTGCTTAACTCTCATAGCCAATAACACACAATCCATTCTTGCATCAATCATTAACATCATTTGCCTTGTATTAGGTGTATACATATTGAACCAAATTCATAAGACCCAAAAATCCAAAACCATCGAGTTGGTACAAATGCTGCTTACACCATATAGTCTAAAATTACGTTAAAATATATGTTCGTTACAAAATTGAAAAATTAAACGAGAAGATAACTCACCGAACCGTTAAATAAACACAAATGATATTGATTGAGCACATCAACATAATAATATTTTTTTAAATTTTTTTTTGTTTTGGGACAATTTTTTTAAAATTATGATAAAAGTTCACCTAATAATATCATATGGATAGGGAAAAATAAACATCTCTACTATTTGATTTGATAAATATATTATCAAATATATATTATTTTATTGTATAAATTCAAAATATTCCTTTGTCACATCTTTGCATTTTTTCATATTCTGTATACTAATTTATTTTTCTTGCACATGTAAATGACACAAACATATGTTTGTTACAAACTTGGAAAATCAAACTAAAACATAACTCATCGAACCAATCATTCAGTTAAATAAACACAAATGATATTGATTGAGCACAAACATAATAATTTTTTTTTAAAATTTTTTGTTTTGGAACAATTTTTTAAAATTATGATAAAAGTTCACCTAGTAATATCATATGGATGGAGAAAAATAAACATCTCTACTATTTGATTTCTTTTTCATTCTTAGGAATTTACTAAGAATTTAATGGGGTCCATTTCTTTTTGTGGGGGGTCTAAGAAACCTTCCCAGCATATTTGCCTTCTCTTGTATTACATCACCAAATACAAGTAATTCTTCCATTAAAAAAACATAATATCGTTATTATTATAAATACAGTACAAGAAGTTTATTGTTGAAAGAAAGAGATCATTAGTTTCCCTTCTGTCCTCTTTTTCATCTTATAAAAACAAACTAGCGAGATCACGAGTTTGCCACTCAGTCGCCTTCACCTGCACAGGCTACTTATACTCTGTGATTTTTTCGGGCACTTCAATCCATCCACGCATCGTATCTCCTGCCACTCGAACCTGGGTCTTTTGACACATTCTTTCATTTTTTTGGAACAATTCCAGTCGACGCAATGCAGATTACAATCATTTGAACAAGGCGGCCCTTAAACTGTTGCAAAGGAGGTGCCTAAATTCTTTTATGGGAGGCCGTGAATTTCTTTAATTCAGTGGAGTTATGCCCTAATTTTTGCAGAAGACGGTGTTTTCGGTTTTTGTTTCTCATATGCGTGTGTTCGGGGCGGTGTTGTTTATGTCGGTGCGGCAAACATAATAATAATACGAGAAATTATGGCCACAGCAACAATGGCTACGGCGGCGGGAGCAGCGGCGCTTTTGTATTACACTTTGAATCGCAGATCATCTGCAGCTGAAGATGAAGACGATAATTCTGAGGAGAATGAGATTGAGGATGAGAATAATGGCGGGAGGCGGAAGGTTTCAAGGTCGAAGCGCGCGGCGAGGAAAAGACTCGTAGTGAGGCCCGCGCAGGCCCCTGCCACGTGGCTCGAGACGCTCTCTACGCTGTCAGAGACTTTGAGGTTTACTTATTCTGAAACGTTGGGGAAATGGCCCATCGGAGACCTTGCGTTCGGCATAAATTTTCTTTTAAGAAGACAGGTAGTTTTCTTTTCTCTGAATTCAGTTTTGTGCATATCTTGCTAAATTTGGACGGGTCATCTAGGGCTCAAGTCTTAGAAAACTTGTTGAGGATTTGTGAAATGCAAATCTTGACCTGATTATTTTATTTTCTGGTTTAGTTACATCATTTTTTAATCAACCGTCTAGCGAAATCTATTGTTCATCTAGCTCTGAAAAACCAGGCAGGAATTTGTCAAATGTAAATTTTGATCTAATTATGTGATTATCCTGGATTTGTTGCATCTTCCTTTTGTCTCGGAAAATCAAGAAAGTATTTGTCAAATGTAAATTTTAAATATACCTTAGAAATCCTTTGGCTCGCCTTCTTCTGAGAAGCTATGCAAGGATTTGTCAAATGCAAATTTTGATCTATTACATGACTTTCCTAGTTTACTTACATCTTCTATAGGCTATTTATGAGTCATATATCAAAACATTTGCCTCGCTTAGTTCTGAAGAAACAAACAAGAATTTGTCAAATACAAGTTTAATCTATAATACTATTTTCCTGGTTTGTTTGTATATGCCTATATTATATAAATCTATGTAAAAGATGCTGAGAGATATTTTGAGATGTTCGTGCATGACTTTTTCTCATTGTGTCTGATTAATAAATTCATATGTTACCAACGACTACATATTGATACTGTTAACTTGTGTTGAAAATGATCTGCGAATTCAAGTCATCACAGGATTTAATGCACTAGTCACTACTGGATGGGGGAAAATGCCTTGCAATGCCAGTGCTACAATTAAAAGGGATATAGAATGTTAAGGTTGTCAAATTTATGATATGAAAGCATTTTATCTCCACATTTCAAAAGATACAAATACATGTGACGGAAGTGATTTCATGATTAAGGAAATGCCCTACAAATTTTGGTCTTTCCAGCATTCTGGATGGGTTTCGAATCAAAATAATTACTAATTTGCAAATTCAGAGATACAAACAATGATAAACAACTCCATTTGCATATTGAGCTTCACATCAGTTGGCTATGATATAGGTTGATTTTATCTGTTGATTATTGGGTACTGTTGTCACTTGCCTGATGATTTGGAGTAAAAATAGCACTGCCATTATCTATCCTGCCTGCAAATTTGTGCATTCCTACTGAAATGCCATCTGAAAAAATTCCAGATCCGCAAAATTCAGATATAAGGCTATAAATCAGTTATCGTAGTACACCCATCTTCAATTGGGCTGGATTGCTGGTTTTGTCCCTTTTCAGCTAAGTTGCTGATTCGGGTGCGGGTGCGGATGCAGGTGCGTGGAAGCGTGAAATTTTTTTTTGCGGGGATGCGGATGCGTTTGGATATATATATATATATATATATATATATATATATATATATATATTACCGTTCTGTAAATATTATATATAATGAATTCTCATACATTTGAAATATATTGTAACATTAATAAAATGTATATTATAATATATATACAATATTGTAACATTAATAAAATGTATATTATAATATATATACCTCCCGATAGTTTCATTAATAAGTCGGGTCTTTTCTTGAAAACATTGCGAATTCTTTCTTGAAATAATGCATCGCTGAGTATGAGAACTGGGAGTGCCGTTTAGAGACTCTGAGTTTTTGCTGCCGGATTCGAAGGAGTAACTCCAGTTTGCTGAACACCGAGCTTCTTATTTATTACCAGTTTACATTCGTTTTGGATTTCATTATAGTTTGAGGTCTTCAAATTTAGTCAACGCGCATCCGGGCGGCATCCACAGGGCATCCGCCTCAGCCCGCACCCGCATCCCGCATCGGGAAGTCCCCCACTATATACTGCAGTGCATCGGGTGAACTTTTTAATGTGACTGGTGACATGGCGCAACACACCCTTGGTTACCATGTGGGATGGGGGAGGTTGGATCTCATGGTCTTGTGCCTACCACAGGAAGCTCTCACCAATTGAATTGGGCTCCCAGCCCTTCTAGGGAAGAATTGCTGTCGATATGACACATTTAGTTTTATTGAAATCAAAGTGAACATCATTAGATCATGAACATAGGTACTTAAATGTATAAAATTGGAAGGGATTTAAAATTTCTTACAATTGCAGCACTGTTGGTGGTATTTTTGATTATAGAAAATGAGGATTGCCAACTTGTAAAAAAATGAGGAGTTTACAAATTTTAGGTTAGTTAATATATAGGGAAATTTTTTTGTAATTTGGCTATTATAATTATCTTTGCCTCATTTTTATATAAAATATATGGTTAATGTTGTACGAAAATTTTACTGACTGGTGAAAAATATAGAAAATTGGAAGGGACAGCAACTCTTTACAAATAGCATACTTTGTGAATATTTTGATTTCATGATGCTAGAAAATAAAGAGTGTTATGTGTTAAATGCTAGTACATGGGGCAACTGAAAAATATATCCAATTTAAAAGTTTAGCAAATCTAATTGCATTAATGAAATTTTATAGAAAAACTGGTGAATGTTTGTAATGTTTCCAACATTAAAGTGACGATTTATTAAATTTATTATTATTAAGTTGCCAAAAATAAATAGAATATTCAAATGATGACTTAATATTAATTTTTTTGGTCGGTAAATAATTCATTTTATTAATTATTAACGATCGAAGATGTACAAAAAAGCAGGGCTTATCCATCTCTGGTATGTATACCTGTTCGTGAAGCCATTGCTGCCATTATAGTCCCTGTAACCAGCAATCTTTGGCTATACAAAAAAAGCCATACTTCTATACACAAAATATAACAACTACAAATTTACAGTAACTAACTCTGTCTACTATTGAACAGAGAGTTTGCGAAATGGGGCAATGCCCAATGGATATACACCCACCTGTTTCCTACTAGTCCCTATTGCAGAAGATTTACAAAATTGGCCTATGCCCAACATACAAGCAAACTTCCAAACTCTACTTGAGACCACACATATTAGATTAATCTGCAAAAACAAGTAACCAAATACCACAATACATGGAAACACACCTGCACTGGCATCATTTTTCTTCGTCTTCCATGGGTCCATTGAATCAGTAATCTTCTGGCCCATATTTAACTTTCTTGACACCCTTTTTCTTCGGGTCTACTAGCTTCTTCGCTTGCTCCATCTTGCGGGTGCATAAAATCTTTGAGGGCATCCCACCCTATCCGTGCCTTAGCTCGACACTCCTCTTTGTTACTCATCACACTCTAGACTAGGAACGAGTGTAATGGGGGTTCCACATCTCCAATGTTCCGCTAGTTGCCATATTGGGTGCAGATATCGACCCCCAACTCTGTCATTGTGAGGATTGGTTTCATTCCGAAGCACCTTTCAAGGTGAACACACTCCTTCGTCACCCACATTATCTCCTTCTTGCTTTCTAGCTTTAGAGCCCAGACCATGAAGGCTGAGGCAATGTCGATGTTCGAATAGTATTGGTGCTTGATCGCATGAACTCCTCATCCAGTATGATGTTGATGATTTGCTAGTACGACTCATCAATTTTAAACACCCCTTTCAAGCGTTTTTTGGAAATTCAGCCAAGGAAGGATAGTTGTTGCTTTTGTGTAATAAGAGAGAAATTCGCTTCCATGGCACCCTCCTCACAATGACCCCTCACACTCCACATGCAAACAAGAAAGAAATTTGCGACAATTCTTACCCTAATGATGGCATTAAAAACCTAGAACACACACCCACCACATACTATGTTCACCACATCACATTGTTTCCCTGTCCTTTGGCAGCATATGGGGACTCTAAATCCCCACACCCAACATCTTGTGAATCTTCAAAATCTCCCCTGCTCGATTTGGTAATAATGACAAGGCAATGTTTGAAAGAGTGTTGACCAACGTGTTACCACCCCTTTTCACATGTGTCACTTCGAAATCATCAAAGGTGGCTAGAAGAATTTTGATTTTTCGATGAATTTATTCAAATGCCATGCAATCGCTTCAATTCTGATAATTGCGTTGAGTTGTTGACTACGATTAGCGAATCCCCTTCCAATTGGATTCAAGAAATTGATAAATTTTTGGCCATATAGATCACATTTAACGTAGCCTAAGCCTTTGCATCATTATTGGATCCATCAATTAGTTGCTTTGCTCCAAAGGCAATAAGATTTCCTTGGCAATCTCTTGCTACATACCCTGCTTTAGAGGGGCCAATATTTCTCTTCGATGCCCTCTCAAAATTTAGTTTTATCCACCTTGGCTTTGGTTTTTCCCAAACATCCTTTAGAGTTTCTTGTGCATTTGGGTTTATCTAGAAAAATCCATTAATAGGCCAATGACTTAATATTAATTAATTTAGTAACAATAAAATAATAAAATTATTGTCACTTTATTAATTATATTTCTCCAAATTGGATTATCTTCTAGATTCTTCTTGGAGACCTTTATAAGGGGTTCTTGGTGATGGATTGTTTATGCTTATGGATTTGATTTGATGACTTATGATTTCAGAGGACAAAAACCTTTAGGAGTTTGACAAAAGTGTTGTATGAAAACCTAGCCCTTCCAAAAGTGTGGATTTGTGACGCAGTTCACAACTGCGTCAAATTAGTGAAGTCTTCATTTGAAGACAAATTTGCAATAAAAGATATTTATTGATACGAGGTAATTTGTATCCATTTGGGAAAATAAAGTTAGTTTATTCTGATCGTTGTAGCCGTTTGATTATATCGTGGGACCAAATTCTTTATTTGGCTTCATGAGAATTGGTGTGAGAAAATAAGAGCAGGGTATATAAAGCCGATCCAATAAAATAAGAAGTTGAACTCATATTTTATTGTTGGATTAATAATAAGTATAGAGTGTGCTCGTGAGATTAGCTGAAGGAGGTCAAACTTTATTCTATGCTGGTTATCATTCATATTGGGCTTCCTTTAATTTACCACACCACTTAATAAATCTTTGCCACTTCATTAATATTTTTTATTGTGAGGATTTTAGGAAGGATTTGCTTGAAGGAAATTATCAGCAACAATATTGGTATGATTCCTATTGTTTTTGGGCATATAACCTTTTTTTTTTGAAAATGGGTTAAAACTTATTGAATCAAAAAGAGCATAAAGCTACAAAGAGCAACTTACAACAAGTGACACAAAAGGCCACAAAAACTACCCTATCATATCATCCTCTACAATCTTATCAAGGGATTGAGCACAATATCGAGGCAGAAAGAAATTGATTCCAAAGAATCCTCCAAACTCAAAATTTGTCTACTTACCACAGCCATATGCCATTCAATTTCCTCAAGATTCTGTTTATTCAACATGTCCATCACAATGTGAGAGTCTGAGTCATAGATAACCTTGCACCAACCAAGAGTGCAAACACGTTCAAGAGCATAAAGAACAACCAAAGCTTCCATAAGATTATTAGTATAATGTCCCTTATAAGCAAAGAATAATCACATTTCCAAGATTGTCCCTGCCAATACCTCCAATTCCTGTATGTGTTGGATTTCCTCGAGAGGAGCCATTAGTATTAATCTTAAGAAATCCAGGGGGGAGGAGACCACTTACCCATTCTCTGAGCCTTATTCTTTGCATGTCGGTATCTGACTTGTCGACTCCTTAAAAGAGGATCATTACTAACATCCCCTCAAATGTTCAGATTCTAAATAATAGGAATGTCATTGGGATCCACTTCTACAGAGAGATCACATTTAGCCAATAAAGACTACCGCAACATACAATAATTCTTTGCCATGCCTGTTATCTTGGAAAATCCTGCAACCACAATTGCCATATAATAAAAGAGGGACCTATGTCCCAAGCAACCTAGAGGAAGGTTTTAGTCGGGGGTCTACCGAGACTAATCCAGAACTCCATAAGGGTACTAGCATGAACACAAGCATGTTTCCAAGTACCCCACCAAAAATGCCAAATTTTCTTAGAAAAAGCACATTGGAAGAAAAGGTGAGAAGTACTTTGTTCACTGTTGTTTCACAAAAAGCATCTAGAGCGTCCATGAAAACCCCTTCTCTGAAGATTTTCCTAGGTTAAATATCTAGTCTGAACCACCAACCGTAGGAAGAAATTTCACTTGGACCAAGAGTCTATTCCAAACCTGTTTTCACCAAGGAACAATCACCTTTCCATAAGTCAAACTATCTAACTCTAAGTATCTTGAGGATACCAAAAATTTGCCTTTTAGGTTAGGCCCCCAGGCAAGAACATCTTGTTCCCTCAAGGAACTACCTATTCTTCCTGCCAAATCCCTAGCTAGCTCTTCTCGAGCCTCAACTTATCCTCCAAACGACCATTCATGTGGTTTATTCCATCTAGCCACTCCCCCTAATCTCAAACTTTGGAACACTTTAAAGTCCTCAACTCTATTCCATCCAGCTTCAATTAACCTATCACACATAGACTGAAGTCGTGGGAACTAAGAGAGAATAGGAGGGAAGCCATCCTAGGAGTCATGCTAGAATAGAGCTTCAATTCCTTTATTACAAATCCAAAAAAGTCCCCGCGTAACAACTTGAGCTCCTCTTCTAAGAGTATTCCCTATCATAGAGCCTTTACCTGTCATACTGCATCTAGGAATATCTCTGCTATCCACTCCCCACAAATATTTTAAGTTGAGGATTTTAGCCCATTTTTGCTCTTGATAGGTGTACCATCTCCAAAAGAGCTTACTAGCCAAAACACAACCATTCATATTCGCTTTTTGTAGACCAAGACCACCATTTTGTAGCGGCCTACAAACAAAATCCCATCTTACAAGACTCCACTTTGAGGAGAGCAAATTACCGGTCTAGAGAAATTGTCTAGTTAGAGAATCAAATTCTTTAATGAAGCTTATTGGGGATTGGCTCACAGATGATGCCGTAGCGGGAAAATGACGACCACAACTAGAAAAGGCCTGGAAAGGGTTCAAAAAAACCCACAAAAATGCAAGCACGAAAAACGCATTTTCAAATCCATGAAAAAACTCCGAAAATTTGCAAAAAAACTTTAAACGCAAGCAAATGATCCTCAACTTGCAGATTAACTAAGAAACAATTTCAAAAAATTTAAAGACTAATAATTTCATAAAGAAATTATAAATTTTCTGAAAAAATTAACTTAGCTCTTATACCATATTACACAGGTAATTGGTAAATATTTGAATGAATTAATGAATGAGCAAGACACTCATTTATAGTTTACAAAGACGACGTTTCTATTACAAAACAGTCATTATTAGAAACATTCTAATAACGAAAGAATGTTTACAATATTAGAAACATTCTAATATTTACAAGATTTGCAATATTGACCATTAAAATAATAATAAACATGATATTATGGAGATATTATTCTAATAGATAGGGAGGGCCTGAACCATAGACTTCAAGAGAGTCATTCTCCTTGTCGTAGAATGCCATCTATAAGTCCAGTGACTCACCTTCTTGCGGAGCTTATTCAGAAGAACTTGCCAGAATCCCCTAAGCAGAGGGTGGTCTGAAAGAGGAATCCCAAGACAAATGAAAGGAAGCACTCCAACTTGAAATCTAATGGTCCTTGCAATCCTGACTTGAATAGACAAAGGTGTGTTGAAGAAGTAGATAAAAAAACTTATCCTCATTAATTTGTTCTCTAAAAGCTGCTAAGTAAATATCAAGGGCCTTTCTAAAATTAGTGGCCTGAAGAAGTTTAGCAACACCCACTAGAGTTGTCATCCACAAATTGAAGGTGAGAAGAAGGAGAAAGACCATTACCCCCAATTCCAACCTTGAATCAAACCCTACCTTACCTTGGATTCAATGAGTCTACCAAGTCCTTTTTCCATAAGGATGAACAAGTATGGGGAAAGAGGATCACCTTGTCTTAAGCCTCTTAAAGCACCAAAAATTTCAGTAGGCTCACTATTGATGAGAACAACAAAAGACAGGGTGGTGATACAACTCAACCCAGTTATTCCATTCCCTATCAAACTTGAAAGCTTCAAGAATCTAGTGAAGAAAGCTCCATTTAACTCTGTCCTTCTTTTGCTGATATCCAACTTAATAAACATAGCCTTCTCCTTTGAAGTTGCCATAGAATGAATTGGTTCAAATGCTATAACAACCCCATCAAGAATTGGTCTTCCATCAACAAAACCTCCCTGCTCTTCAGAGATCAATTTAGGTAACCACACTTTAAGTCTATCAACAATCAATTTTGTAATAATTTTATAAACCATATTACACAAAGCAATATGACAAAAAGAGTTAGCTTCCTCCTTAGGAATAAGGGCAAGAAAAGTAGTGTTCACAACTGCTAGCATCTGCTTGTTTCTGTAGGATTCCTTCACCACCTCCAAGAGATCCAATTTGATTGTCTCCCAAACTCTTGGTAGAATTCAATAGGAAATCCATCTGGGCCAAGAGCGTTACCCTTATTCATTCCAAACACCACCCCTTCAACTTCCTCCAAGGAATCCAATTTGATTGTCTCCCAAACTCTTGGTAGAATTCAATAGGAAATCCATCTAGGCCAAGAGCGTTACCCTTATTCATTCCAAACACCACCCCTTCAACTTCCTCCAAGGAATCCAATTTGATTGTCTCCCAAACTCTTGGTAGAATTCAATAGGAAATCCATTTGGGCCAAGAGCTTTACCCTTATTCATTCCAAACACCACCCCTTCAACTTCCTCCAAGGAAATAGGTCTACAAAGATTCTCATTCATTTCAGCAGAGATAGCATTGGGAATACAATCTAGCACTAATCTTTCTTCCATATTGGTCGATAGAGAATCCTCTAGAACAAGTTCCCAAAGAATCTAATAGCCTCTTGAGCAATCTCCCTTGTAGATAAAAGAAGGATACCCTCCCGGGAGATGAGGGATTTGATAACATTGCCATGTCTCCTATCCTTAGAGAGTTGTGAAAGAACTTCGTGTTCTTGTCCCCTTATTGAAGCCAATCCACTCTAGCCTTCTGCTTCCAGTAAATCTCCTCAGGAAGTTCCCATTCCTCCAAATCTTTCACAACCCTAGTTACCTCTCTATATAATTCTTCTAAGAGGCCCCGATCTCTTTTTTGACGAGTTATGACATCTACCCGAGATTGTACTTGTAACTTTACCGAAAAGATGCTGCCAAAGCATAACCTGTTCCATCTTTTAATCTTGACATATTGAAGTTGCTTGACAAATGAATACATAGTAGTACTGTAAGCCAACTTCCACTCTTGCCACCAACTCACCACGAGCTACCCGAGATTGTGTCTGTAACTTGAGATTGTGCGTGTAACTTTATCGAAAAGATGTTGCCAAAGCATGATCTGTTCCATCTTTTAATCTTGACATATTGAAGTTGCTTGACAAATGAGTAGATAGTAGTACCATAAGCCAACTTCCCCTCTTGCCACCAACTCACCATGAGGTCTTGAAGAGAAGGGTCATGAAGCCACATAAGCTGAAACTTGAAGGATGGGTTTTTTGAAACTCGAAAGTGGGAATCAATGAACTTGATCAATCAATGATTAGAACCTTTCCAATCTAAAATCTCAGAGCTAGTTGTCCAATTATCCCCCATCTAGTAGCAAGATACCAAAAATCTATCTAATCTCTCTACTATGGCTTCTTCTCCACATCTTC
The DNA here is from genome assembly GCA_018584345.1 of Thuja plicata. Lineage (NCBI taxonomy): Eukaryota > Viridiplantae > Streptophyta > Pinopsida > Cupressales > Cupressaceae > Thuja > Thuja plicata. The sequence goes on along the minus strand of MU224432.1, from coordinate 2,469,777 downwards.
TATTGTTTTTGGTAAACAAACCATTAGAAGGCTTAACATCCACAATCCTCAAAAATTTGATGTTATCTCTTAGCATCTCTGCTAAAGGATCAAGTCTAGTATTTGCGCCCCTTTTTTCATCCAAACTAGATATTGTATTAAAATCCCCTGCAATAATCCATGGGTGCAAAGGGGCAATAGAACAAACATATCTAATATGAGACCACAACATAGATTTACCACTAAAAACTGTTGGAACATAAACATTAGAGGGGGATATTTTCACCAGATTCACAACTCACTACACTCGTAGAAATTGAAGACTTGTTAGAAGTCCACCAAAGAGGCACAAGCTTACAAGGGTCCCAAAGACAAGCCAAACCCCCAGAGTTACCTTGAGCCCCAATACACTGACAATGACTACAAGCCCAAATTTTAGAGGTTGGATTTAGCATACCATCAACTGATAACTTGGATTCTTGAATAAACACCACATCAGGAGAATAGACAGCAATAAACTCTCGAATAGCCTTTTGTCTGGGGATGCTATTCAACCCCCTAACATTCCAAGATATCACAATCATTTTTGAGGAGAGAAGTGGGATTCAATGGTCTTTACAGAACCAGATTCAACCAGTGTCTCGCTAATTAGCTTAACCTTTTTCTGATCTTTCTTCCTCCACTTAGTTATGAGGGGCCTTTCTAGAGCAGCTTTCTTAATAGTTTTTTTTGCTGAAGTCCTAATGTCAACTGAGTCCCCTTACTTTTACTGCCTTCCAAGGATTCTTTTTCCAGATTAAATCCCGGGCTAGAAAGATTTGAAACTGAACTTATTTCCTTGCTTCCAGTTCCTTCCAGAGGACCTATAATCACCGAGGGAATATTTGTATCCATACGGGCCTCAAGATCTGTAACTTGAGCTCCCACTTGAGGATTAGTATCTTTCTCATCATTCATTGGAATTATTCCTTGAGCACCTGAACCAATAGGCATACTTGCCAAAACATTATCAAACTGCCCCAAATCTTCAAGGACATCAAACCTATTGAACACCTCTTCGGTTTGCCTGTCTCTGAGGGTTCTCTTCTGCCCTCTACCCTTATATCTTGTTTTGATTGGAATAAACCCCTCTTTATCCTCCATCATAGGGGCTTTTCCTTTATCCTTCCTAGAAGATGGGAGAGAGGACCCATTATTGACTACCCTTGCATGGTTAGCTTTCGGACATACTCGCTGCAAATGACCATATTCATGACAAATGCGGTAACTGAAAGGTAAAGTTTCATAATCTAATTGTTGAATCCAATAGTTGGATCTGAGCCGAATTTCCATAGAATTAGACAATGGCTGACTCAAATCAATCTCAACACAAACATGGGCATAGGTAATTACCTTTTTATCCATGGTTTGCCGTGAAGGGCCTATTGGCTTGTCAAGCTGCGCCACTACCAAATTAAAGACATCATCTCTTTAGAACTCCAGTGGGAACCACAAAAGTCTCACCCAAACTGGAAGCCTCAAAGGAAGTTCTTAAGTAGGGTTGAATCCAACATGCCACTACTTAATAAATAGGCCAACCTGATTGTAGAAATATGACCCTCCTTAAAAATAAAGCCTTATTTCTATTTGACATGCATGTGAAGATAACTAGAAAGTAGCCATTTGCAGCCAGCAGTACCTCCATTTTCCCTTCCAGGTTCCATGTGCGACAAGCCCACAATTCCAATAAGGGTAGATACACTCAAATCCCCATGAATTTGCAAATCAGGGCATGATTAGAAAGATAATTGATATCGTCCTCAATAGTATTAGGTTGAATCACCACGACTGGTCTAGTCTCACTCCTTGCAAGACATCCATTAACCTTTGAAGGCTTAAAATTCTCCATTTGTGATGAATTTTCTCCCATACTATTTGAACCTAAAAAGGGATTTGCATGTATGATCAGAGCTGGTCCTCCCCCTAACACAACATCTCTGAACCAAGGACTTTTCCTCAAACATCCACAGGCTTTGTCATGCAAAGCAAGAAATCCAAGTTCCCCTGTAAACTGGAGCAAAAACCCCACTCTACCTGCAGCTGATACCAACAACGAAAGCACCCTAACCAAGAAGTGCCACTCCCACAGCCACTGACCCAATCACTGCTACCCTCTCTGCACACTGCAAAGCTACTGCCCAAAATGCCACACAAGGAGCCCCACACTGCTAAAAGTGACCTTGAATCTGAAGAAAATGCAGACCTAAAGTCTCCAAACTGCCTCCCTCAGCTCACATGAACTATGCCCTCACAAGCCCCTTTGAAGATTGCTGCAGGACATTTACAGAAGCGCGGCTAGGGTTTCCCCTAGCCTGCATGCGACAGCGCAGACCAGAGCGCCATGTTTCATCCCTAAAACCATCGGCACACAACTGTCTCATTGAACAGTTGGCTATTTCTTTTGGTACGAGACTCTGAAATCTTGGCACATAACATTCCCTTAGCCATGAGTTTTCCGTAAAGAATCAGATTTGGGCACCAACTTATTGTTTGGCATCTATTAGTCAGCATGGCCCCTGGAGAGTAAATATGGGCCATAGGAGTTGATCTTCTCTGTGGCAAATGCTATGACTGCACAGAGTTGGAATATTGAGCTTATGATGCAAGGGGCATCATTCACCATGTGCTTAATGCTGGGAGAATAATCTGCAAGGGTCAAACAGATATATCTATATCTCCACAAGATTCAACTTAGCTTCTCTTAATGCTAAGGAATAAATATTTCCTTTGCCGTACTGGAGTTATGGTGTATGAGACTGTAGTTCATATTGTCATTATCTGAAGGCATGGTTAGGCTATAATGGAAAGCCTGCAATAACTGTGATCATTTCTTGCTCAAGTGTGGAATACATCATTCTTGCTGAAAACTCTGCATTCTGATCGCTGCTGTTAAGGTACAATCTATTATTTACTGCTCTGCAGAATTTCCTTTGTATAGGCTTCTGTGATATGTAAAGAGCTAATGTTATCTGAGATAAAGCACTAACAGTTAACTGCCAATTGCTAGTTATTATTATTGGTCTGTTTATTAATTATGGACAGCAGAGTAAATCTGTAAATCTGAGAAAATACTTGAACAGTAAATTGAACTCAGAACTATTTGTGCCTAACTGTGAAAGTTTGAGTTTGATATTGACAAGGGATGTGTCAGTGGTATCAGAGCTGTGCATCCTGCCAACCTGAGGGTCATTTTCAGAATTGCAGAAGGTTCTCATTTTCAGAAGAAAGATGACAACATTATATGCACGTATGTCAGAATGCCTATCAGAATTGAATCAAACCCTTCAACAGAGAGAAGAGTTGTTGGCAAAATTTAGCGAGTATCTTTCAGCTAAAAAGAAAGCAAAGGTTGATTTGGCCAGTGCAGCGGCTCATAAAGACACCAGTTCCAAGTATGATGAATTAGAGGATTGTCAAAATCAAGGTAGTATGGGGTATTGTCTTAAAGATAGTGGATGGAGAAACTGAAATGAATGAGAAGAGTAAAGAGCTGAAGCTAGAAGGGGCAATCTTGAAAGAAGGAAATTGAGAAGTTACCATTGAAGAAAGTATAGAAAAGAGAGGAATCAATTTACCATATAGCAAATGACCTGGCGTCATCCTCAGCAGAGGTGGCACAGGTGGTGGTTCTGTGGGGGGACGTCTCCCCGAAGTCTCAAAGTCTCGGAAACATCCACCTACAAGGGACACAAACTTTTTTTGGGGGACATGTCCCCATGGGACACTGCTACATACACTATTGAGTAATGACTGTTCTACATCGAACATGGATTTTCGTGGAGGCACTTTGAAGGCAGAAGGTGTTCGGGTGTTTTGGAGGGACTTGGATCATCTCTTTATCATTGGAAGTTAGCATAACAATGAGACACTAACATCATTGGTCATTGGAAGCACTTCTTACATCGTCATGAGTATGATTTTCAGATTTATGGGTGCTGTTTGGGTTTGGATCAGCAGCCTAGTATGGGCTGATATGTTTTTTTCGTGCACCTATGGTGGGTACTTTGCACATCCATGGAAGATCATGTGGAGTTGAAGAGATATTTGTTGCGGATAGCTTCTATTTCCTCTTATTTGATGAATGGGACACGTCCCCATGGAACAATGCTACATATACAATTGAGTAATGACTGTTCTACATCGAACATGGATTTTCGTGGAGGCACTTTGAAGGCAGAAGGTGTTTGGGTGTTTTGGAGGGACTTGGATTATTTCTTTATCATTGGAAGTTGGCATAACAATGAGACACTAACATCATTGGTCATTAGAAGCACTTCTTACATCGCCATGAGTATGATTTTCAGATTTATGGGTGCTGTGTGGGTTTGGATCAGCAGCCTAGGATGGGCTGATATGTTTTTTTCGTGCACCTATGATGGGTACTTTGCACATCCATGGAAGATCATTTGGAGTTGAAGAGATATTTGTTGTGGATAGCTTCTATTTCCTCATATTTGATGAATGGGACGTCTCGATGATTTGGAATCCACTAATTAGCTTAATAGTGGGAAGGTTTTAGAATAACAGAGTTGCTTGCTTCAGTTCTGCAGGTTGCATCAGAGTGGCGCGGCAAAATGATACAGTGTTTTTCATATGACTAGTTGGGGATCCTGTTGGTACAACAAAGAATAGCTTGAGGACAAGCAATGTTTGGGTCGAGAGGATTATAATGTCCCCAATTTTTAAAGTGACGATTTATTAAATTAATTTTTAGTAAGTTGTCAAAATAAATAGAATTTTCAAACGATGACTTAATATTAATTAATTTAATGACAATAAAATAATAAAATATTATTATGCCACTTTATTAGTTATATTTCTCCAAGGCGGCCTATCTTCTAGATACTTTCTGGAGATCTTTATAAGGGGGTTCCTGGTGATGGATTGCTTATGCTTATGGAATTGATATGATGATTATGATTTTTGAGGTTGGAAATATTTAGGAGTTTGACAGAAGGGTTAGATGCAAACCTGGCTTTTCCAAAAGGGTGGATTTGTGATGGAGTTCACAATTGCGCCAAATTTGTGAAGTCTTCATTTGAAGACAAGTTTACAATAATAAAAAATGTTTACTATCTGAGGTAATGCGTATCTCTTTGGGAAAATAAAACTATTTAATTCTGAATGTTGTAGCCATTTGATTATATTGTGGGGCCGGATTCTATATTTGGCTTCGCAGGGTATATAAAACCAATCCAACAAATAAGGACCAATACATTTTATTGTTGGATTAATAATGAGTATAGAGTGGTTGTGAGATTAGCTGAAGGAGGTCGGAATTTATTCAATGCTGGTTATAACTTATAATTCATATCGGGCTTCCTTTAATTTAACACAGCACTTCATAAATCTTTACCGTTTCATTAAAATTTTCTATTGTGAGGACTTCAGGAAGTATCTCCTTGAAGGAAATTTTTGCGAGTTATATTGTGCGATTCTTATTGTTTTTGGGTACAGAACTGTCTCATTGAACAGTTGGCTATTTCTTTTGGCACGGCACTCTAAAATCTTGGCACATAGCATACCCTGAGCCATGAGTTTTCCGTGAAGAATCAGATTTTGGGCGCAAGCTTATTGTTTGGCATCTATTCTTCAGCATGACTCCTCGGAGAGTAAATACGGACCTGAAGCTCATCCTCTCTGCAGAAAATAAAAAGCTATGAATGAATAGAGTTTGATTATCGAGCTTAGGATGCAAGGGGCATCATTCACCATGTGCTTAACGCTAGGAGAATAATCTGCAAGGGTCAAACAGATAAATCTATACTGCCAAAAGATTTATATTTAGTGCCTCTTAATGCTAAGGAATATATATTTCCTTTGCTGCAGTGGAGTATGGTTTATGTGATTGTAGTTCATATTGTCATTATCTGAAGTTATGATTCCGTTATACTGTTGAGCCTGCCATAACTGCGACCATTTCTTGTTCGAGTATGGATTACATCATCCTTGCTGAAAACTCTGCTTTCTGATCGCTGCTTTTAAGGTGCAATCTATTATTTACTGCTCTGCAGAATTTCCTTATAGGTTGCTGTAATATGTAAAGAGCTAATGTTATCTGAGATAAAAGACTAACAGTTAGCAGGCAATTGCTAGTTATTATTATTGGTCTGTTCATTATTTATGTACAGAGGAGTAAATTATAAATCTGAGAAATTACTTGAACAGTAAACGGAACTGAGAACTATATGTGCCTAACTGTGAAAGTTTGAGTTTAATATTGACAAAGGACATTTTTATGTTCTATTTTTGAAACTTTGCGGGCTGGTAAACTTGAATTGAAGAAAACAAGGTCAGGATTTGTCAATAGCAATTTTTCAATCTAATGACATGACTGTGTTTATTTGCGTCTTTTATTTTTTAATAATCTTGCAAAAAATTTGGCTCTGCCATTGAAGGAAGAGTGCGAAATTTCTTTCAGCAGGCACAAGAAAGCAGGCAGGCAAGAACCAAGAATCACCAAATATAAAGCAGACATAACATTGACAAGGTTGTGTTGTTTCTTAAATTTAAACGTTAATGACAATAAAAGTCTGTTGTCCCTGGAAACCTGAGTTTTATGTGTGCAAGTATTTACCACTTTCTATAATTTTGAACTCACCTCATCCATTTTTTCAGCATGTCATGCTTAAAGATATTGGGAGTGCTATTTATTAGCACATATGACATCTGGATTTATATGCGTTAAGAGTTCATCTAGAACCTGATTGCGAGCTGTTGCTTCTTTGTTTTTTATTTTCTTCTTCATTGAATGATATTTGTATTATCTGCAGTTTGTATGTACCATGTTTGTGATTTTATTTGTCAGTTGTAGATATGCGAATAATGCAAAAAGCAACCTCTCCTTATCAGCACAAATTAAATATTTAGCACATTTCACTTCATTGGCTGTTGACAATGAATTCAGTAATGTTATTGCTGATGTGAGCAGAATATAGGCATTTTATCATGCACATATAAATGAAAAAGCTGAATGAATGTCATTACTTCTTCACTGAGTTCGTTAGAGCTTGGCTGGTAAAAATTCTCAAATTATATATCTTATACGGTGACCGTAAGATTTCAGGGACATCTACATGTTGCAAGTGTCTATGCGGGAAGTGACAGTAAACAGCTAACAGGACCCAGTATTGTTGCTGAATTAAAGGATCTCCTGAACTTGTTGACTATGTGTATTCATTTTTCTAAGAAGCCATTCCATCTATTTTTGGAGGCAACTGGTTATTCCAAAGACTATGTACTTCTTCAAGAGCCTAAGGCAGGGGTAAGATGCTTGAAATGCAAATTTGTTAGGAAGTTACCTCTTATTGTGATGGAGTTAATTTTAGATATATTTTTGTTAGATTTCCATATACCAGAACGGATGAATTATTGTCTTGGAAAATGTTAGAAATTTTGAACATGCAAATTTATGATACAAATTTAACAATGCAATAGATATTAAGATACACTTTCTTGAAGCATATGTCACCTACATTATCAAATCCATGTCTGAAAATAAATGGAATTACTAACTCCATTCGTTTCTTGTTTGTGATATGCAGCTTTTGAAGCCTGCATTTACTATTCTAGTCGATGATAAATCACATTCTTTTCTTCTCTTGATTAGAGGGACTCATAGCATTAAAGATACATTGACAGCAGTTACTGGAGCTGTTGTACCATTTCATCACACTGTTCTTGGTGAGGGTGGTGTAAGCAATTTAGTGCTAGGCTATGCACACTGTGGGATGGTCGCTGCTGCTCGTTGGATATCACGGCTTGCAATCCCTTGCCTGATTAATGCCTTGGACGAGCATCCTGATTACAGGATAAAGGTAAATAAGCTTCCATTTTCTTTCATTTCCTTTCTTAAGTTTTGTTGCGTTTTGCAATTTTTTTTTCATAAAAATGGACAACACACAGGTTAAGTTCATCATCTGTCTTCTTCATGCTCTCATTTTTAAAGCTTAACATATGAAAATTTAGGTTTTTTTGTATGACAATATTCTCCAGTTAATGAATATTAGTTCTTTTTCTAGAAAGCTAAGTGTATTTACATTTTTCTTATATGGCCTTGTGTACAATTTGGCATCTGTCATTGAATAAAACAAATTAAACACATTTTATTGTCACCCATGAAAGCAAAGTGTTGGACTCCAATGGTCTTTTCAAGCTTTTAAAAGATTGCTATTTTGAATTTTAAGGTGGAAGGTGGCATATTTTGTCTTTTCAAGCTTTTAAGAGATTGCTATTTAATTTTAAGGTGGAAGGTGGCATTTTTTTGTTATATGAGGTCATGAAAGGCATAGGACTCACTCATGCTTGAGAGTGACTTGGACTATTTCATTCTATATGATTTCTAATGTAATCATTAATGTCCTTGTCTATCTCTTGACTGATTTTGTAACGAAATGAGTGTTTGGGTCCTGGGGTACCAAAATGCACTTCATGGTTTTTTGAGTATTGTAAGCTGTTTTGTATTGATTAATAAATGAGATTTGAAATATTGAGCTATATTGATTCCTATCATTTGCATAATTGTGTTTGCATCATTTGCAAAGTTAAAGGTTCTCTTTATAGTTTTTCTGAGCCACTTTATCTCTACTCATCAAGGCAATATTATGCATGTCTGTCAATTTGGCATCATGGAATGAGATCTATATCAAATGACAAAAAGGTATTCTATAGCACAATAGGAGTTTCCTAGTGTAATTTGAATTTTCCCAATTTGTATGAGTTCCCTATTAACTAACTCTATATTTAGGCTGATATTTAGCCAAGATATAGAAAATATCCATATCCACTAAACTGAAATTGCTGCACTGATTTACCGCTAACTGTAAAATTCCTACCATATAGGGATGCTTTACCATAGTGGCTTCAAAATTATGTCATGCCTATTTGTCACCTCCCACAGTACTTTGGTTTTATAATTTAGATGAGAAATTATCTAAATGTATTTGAGGCTCTTTGCTAGTACATTTAATTCTTTAATGTACTACTAAAGGGCTCATTATTGTTTGCTGACATTACAGGAATGATTCAATCTCCAAAAGGGAGTATAATAGAAGTTCAATCTCAAAATTGTTATCTTGAAGCAGTTTGATGCACTTCACCTGAAATTGAATTGTTGTTATAATGAATTAACTGTTGATTTAACTTGGCACTATTCAAGGTTACACGGGATGTATCCCTGTGCCCAAACCCCCCATCCCCGTCCCCTCGGTGTTTCTGGGACAGCGGGATGCAAAGGGGATGCCCCCCTCTCATTCCTGATGAGCAGTAATTGGCCGAAACAGCGGGAAATGGCCCCCGCCATTTGGGGACAGCTAGCTGTCCCTAAATGGCAGGAAACACTTCCAGCATTCAAAAACATAAAAATTCTAGTCATTAAAACTTGCATATACAAACTGCATCGGAACAAGTTTGACAACCTGTAAACATTTTATATTGGGTTAAATTTTCTGAGGACCCAAATTTGTGAATCTCAAATATGAATCACACTCTGAACTTCTTTATCAGACTCTGGATGTTTAGCCGTCCCCAAACAGCAGGGGATGTTTCCAGCATTCAAAAACATAGAAAAAATTAGGCATTAAAAGTTGCACATACAAACTGCATTGGAACAAGTCTGACAACCTGTAAACATTTTATATTGGCTTAAAATTTTATGAGGACCCAATTTTGTGAATCTTAAATATGGATCACACTCTGAACTTCTTTATCAGATTGAACATTTTTCTCATTAAGAGATGTTTCTCTGTAAGCTATCATTCAGAGATGCCACATTATTGGCCAAGAAAACCAACAAAAGTCAAATTTTTTTTTAAGCAAAGTAAAAACAAATCCTAGTGGGCTTTGACATTAACTAATGGTTCTAAGTGGGCATTAAATTGAATCTATGTTTCATTCATGCATCAAAGTGTTGGAGTTGCAGGCTTATCTTGTGTTTCAGACAAGACATTTTTTGAATTCACCAGAAATGTTGTCATTAAAAGTTATATAAAACATTAAAAAAAATATTATATTATTTTGAAAAATTTATTTATATATATATATATGTATGATTTAGCCAAACAATCTGCCACTTTGTTCCATTCCCGAGAAATGTAACAAAAAGAAACATAATATAAGATACTTGCTAGATTCAAAATCTGATTAGCCACTAAAGATAGTTGCCAGTTAACTCCATCCAGCCTTTGTTCATTCAGCAAATCTACAATAATCTGAGAATGAGACTCACAAATAATTCTCCTGCAACCAAGGGAGCATCCTCTCTCAACTGCATATAGAATAGCCAGAGCCTCCATCAAATTATTAGAGTGCTTTCCTTTATAAATAGAGAAAAAGAACACCACCCCTCCATCACTGCCTCTTCCAATGCCTCCAATACTTGCATGGCCAGGATTCCCACGAGAAGACCCATCTTTATTAACTCTTAAAGTTCCCTCAGGGGGAGAAATCAATCTCCCTTCACGATGAATCTTTTGTTTAGCCTTCTGAGGCCTCTTGCCAGTCGTGAAGGCCCCATTATTGTCCCCTAGATTTAAATTCTTAATAACATCATGATCATTAGGATCAATCGCCACAGAAAGAACACACTTAGCAAAAATAGTTTCCTGAAGTCTGCCAATAATTTTTCTCCACACCTGAACCTCTCCCTATTTTTTATCATGAAATATTCTGCGATTCCTTTCCAGCCAAAGATTCCAGAGAATAAGAGAAGGACCATTAACCCATACAACATGTAAAAAAAGGTTTTAGCTGGAGGTCTTCCTAGACTTTCCCAAAATTCCACTAAAGAGGTAGCATGAACACAACAGTGACGCTATGCCTCCCACCAGCAATGCGAAATAACTCTAGAGTACTGACATTGAAAAAAAGATGAGAAGTGCACTCGTCATTATCATAACAAAGAACACAGATAGAAGGGCCATGAAAGCCTCTCTTACATAGATTCAGCCAGGTGAGACACCTATCTTGAGCTAATAACCATAAGAAGAAATTACATTTTGGCCAAGAGGATTTATTCCAAACCTGCTTCCACTAACATATACCAAACTGACCATGTAGCTTCCTATCCAGTTCCAAATATCCGGAGGCAACAAAGAATCTGCCTTTAGGATCAGGGCCCCAAGCCAGAGTATCCTTATCTTTAAGAGAACTGTAAAGCCTACTTGCTAGGATCGTAGCAAGTTATTGTTGATCCTCCATATTACCCCCATTTGGCCACTCTTGAGGATCCTTCTAGCAAGCCCCCTCCATCTGACCCTTTATCTTAACAGTCTTATAATCCTCAACCTAAATCCAACCAGCTTTAGACAAAATAATACAGAGGAAGATGAGGAAACTCGTGCACAATAGCGGGATGACCATCCCAAGAATCCAACCAAAAAAGAGCATCAAAGCCCCGTTTACAAATCCAAAATAAACCTTCATTTATCAGCTAAACTCTACGCCGGAGTATTCCAAATCATAGAGCCCTTTCCGACCAAACTATCTAGGTACCTTTGAGCCAACAACTCCGCTGAGATACTTGTGAGTCAAAATTCTAGCAGAGTCTTTATCTTGACAAGTACACCACCACCGATAAAGCTTGGCAACTAACACCATTAGTTGATTTCACATCAATTAAGGTTAAGAAAGCAATATTATGGAGTAGACTAGCAGATTGGTCCAACCTGGTTATCCCTCCCCTTTTCTCCTCCAAACTAGAAACTACATCAAAGTCACCAGCCATAACCCAAGGAAGAAGTGCCATCAAAGAGTGAACATATCTATTATGAGTCCACAGTTGTGCCTTACCTAGGAGATTAGTAGGAGCATAAACATTAGTGAAAAGGCATGTCTCCCTAGAATCCATACTCGAAGCAACAAAAGAAATAGAGAAGTGGCTTGAGATCTACCACAGAGGAATAATCCTCATTGGGCTCCAAAAACAAGCAATGCCCCCTGAATTGCCTTGAGCACCTACACATTGGCACATACCACGACACCAAATTCTAGAGGCTTTATTGAGCAAACCATCCACAATCAACTTAATTTCCTGAATAAAAACAATATTTGGAGAATGAGAATCAATTAATTCACGGATAGCCTTTTGTCTAGGGATGCTATTCATACCCCTCACATTACATGATATGACAATCATTCATGGGAGTGCGAGAAATGAGAATCGATGGTCTTCACTCACCCAGATTCAACTAGTGTCACACCCATCAACTTGACTTTCTTCTGGTTGGGTTACGACCTTTTGAGGTCTTCTCCAAAGAGCTCTTCTTGAGTGGTTTTTCTAGCAAACCAAAGGCCTGAGAGGATCCACTACTTTTACTTGGATCCAAACTCTCTTGCCCAGAAGACAAAAGAGGAACTTGTTCCACGTCGACATTGCTTAACAAGAGAGGCACTAGGAGTAGTAATAATAAGAGGTTGAGAAGGTTAGTCTGTATCCATCTGTCCCACTTGTGATTCAACCAAGGCCAAATGCTTGTTAGTATTCTCATCATCTTTTGACAAAGCCATTCCCAAAGGTTTAGCACCAGAGGTCATCTTAACAGGGATTCCCTCTTCCTGGATCAGATCTTTGAGAACCTCAAATCTATTGAAGTTCTCATCATATTGCCTATCCTTCAATGTTCTCTTCTGCCCTCTCCCCTTATTCCAAGGTCTAACAAGAATAAAACCTTCTTTTTCTGTATCCCCTTCCACTAAAGGAGCCTTCCCCTTGTCATTTGTAGGGGCTGAGCCTAGCCGGAATGAGATGAGGACATTTCCTTTGTAAATGGCCATATTCATGGCAAATATGACATCTAAATGGAAGCGTCTCATAATCAATCTGTTGAACCCAAGAAGAGGATCCAAGATGAATCTCTACAAAATCTGGTAAAGGGTTATTTAAATCAATCTCAACACAGATGCGAGCATAAGAATTACCTTTTTAACTTGAGTTTGAGTAGCAGAACCCACCGGCTTGCCTAGGAGAGCAATTGAATGAAAAATATACTCTCTCCAAAATTCAAGCTGGAGTTTGGGGAGGCGAACCCACACAGGAACTTTCGAGGGAAGCTCCTCAACAACATTAAACCCTACATTCCATGGCTTGATAAAAAGCCCAACCTGATTAAAGAAATAAGGACCTCCCTCAAAGGCACTGTTTCTATCTGCCATACATGTAAAACTACAATAAAATAGTTAGTGGTAGCTAACATAATCTCCATGTCCCCTTCCGGGTTCCAAACTCTTCACGCCCATGATTCTAGCACCGGCCCAAAGAGTATTAGACCGATAAACTTGCAGATAAGGGCTTGATTGCTCCAGCATGTAATGTCATCTGAGATTGTTTCAGGTTGGATACCCAGAACAGGTCGATCCTGACTCCTCTGCAAACACCCATTTACTTTCTTGATCTTTGGGGTTCCTGTCTCCAAAGAAGAGCCAATCCCCGAGTCGATTTTACTTGACTGCCCTGTAGCATCTCCATGCAAGGCTGAAGTTGGCCCTGCTGAATCCATGCTTCCAAAAACTAATGGCTTTGGAGAAACTTCACTCTCCTCCATGCAGACTAACCTTGATCCCAAGGCCTATCGAGCAAGGGCACACACAGAAAAAAAAACCAACACCACAGAATCAAACCCCCCCAAGAACCTTTGAAAAGATTTGAGAAACAATAAAAAAAACCCTGCCAAAATGCAGAAGAATGTTGCCCCCAACACTGTCGCACCCGCACACCCAGTCACCAAGAAGCGCTGTGAACAGAACGCCACCAACAGGAGAAGAAGTGCAGCTAGGGCATGAGCCCTAGCTTGCGCACAGAAGCCCGGTCACACACCATAGTTTCATCCACCTAATTCAATATTGAGAAGCATGGAAATGAACCTTTATATTTTGAACATTTACTTCTTTTTAATTAGACATCTTAACCATGTTTTTTTTTATGTTGACTAAAGGCATTCTGCAGGTAAGGTTTGGAAAAGAGGGATACTGAGTACTGTGTAATTCTCTACTTTTTGTGAACTCTCTTTTACAGCTGGGCACTAGTACTTGTGAAGTACTACTACTTTTTGATTATTAGCTGTAAAGTGGACTTTAACATGTTTGCATGAAAATAACAGGTAGTTGGACATTCCTTGGGTGGAGGCACTGCTGCTCTTTTGACATATATACTAAGGGAACACAAAGAGTTATCTTCTACTCATTGTATTACATTTGCTCCAGGTATATTGTATTCACTTCCCTTGTTTGGTTGACTTGATTCAGATGGAAAGCTTGGTATTAAATTACTAGAAAAATGCCACAAAGATAAAATGCAATATTGAACAGGGCTATAGAACAAGCAATTGCCTTGTAATAGTAGCATATGAAATTATATCTAGAGTTAGGGAAATCTAACTTCTATGGTATTCTATGATACATTTTCGGTACTTGAAATCTTAGCTGGTAATGGGATGGAAGTCTTGTTTTAACTTAAAGTGATAATCCAATTTTTCAGGAATCATTTAATTGATATGATATCTCTATGTTCACTGTTCAATCGCTATGGCATTTATGCTGTTGTCAGTATTTTATTTTAGCTGTACTATGTGTCCAAACATTTGAGCAATGACAAGAGTGAAATACCTCTCTATGTGATTTTACCCTCTGCTTTTTGGTGGTAAACATGTTACATTTAGTTATAACTTATAACATGCTAAAACATGATAATAGGTGAAATTTGTATTGTCATAAAACTGAAGTTATTATCCTCTTCATCTTTAAAATGCTATTAATTTCTTTCTAACTTTAATACATTAAATTGGTTAATGCAGCTGCCTGTATGACTTGGGAGTTGGCAGAATCAGGCACACAGTTTATCACAGCTATCATTAATGGTTCCGATCTCGTGCCTACATTTTCGGCTACTGCTGTGGATGATCTGCGAGTAGAAGTATGCTATCATTTTTATATGATATTTTGTTTTCATGCATCCAAGAAATAAATTTTATGCCAATAATATCTTTTTTTCTCTCTAATTTTGCCACAGCATACCGAGCTCTGTACATCTCTTGTGCTTGCACATCTCATTGTTTTTTATGAGTCTATTCACTATGTTTTGCATTCTTTGAAAAATGGAATGTGATAAAACATTTTCTTTTTAGGCTTATAGCATAACTGATCCTCACACATTTGTGATGATAGGAGTGGTAAATTCCCGTATACTTGTAATTATGTGGCATTACAGATGAGAGTTGGATATTGAAACCATCAACTACTCAATCATAGAATTTAGAATGTAATCAATTTCGTAATAAGATGCAAATTAGCTACATGTCTTATTTCAGTTGACCATACATTTTTGATAACAGTTAATTTTATTTTCAAAAAAAAAATAATATTCATGTTACTTAAATTAAGGGGGAAAACCCCCGTAGTTATGTCTAATCACCCATTTGCCAAAAAAATATTTATGCTAACAAATGACTAAATTATCTCTGCTAGTATGACCTAAATTGCCAGGTCTTTTTCTTTGGCTTTGCTGATAAGTGTTGACAATTAAGACAAGTAACATATAGAATCTTTGAACCTAATTGGAATTTTATCCCTCTCTACATCCATAGTGCCGCACACAATTTTTGATTAAAGAAGTTTGCTTAGGTCGTCTACCTTCTTCTTTGTAGGTTCTATCAAATATGACTCATTCTGTTCTATATAGTGGCACCTTCTTCACTTGAAGTATTGCTGTTCAAATTCTTGACAATTTGCTACAAGTTACAACTATTGATTTCTCTACACTATTGACTGTTTTTATCAGGTCCTCTGCCTTGGTGATATAGAACGCTGCTATATTCTCAAATTTCTCTTTTTCAACTTATTCTGAAGTGCCCATCCTTGCAGCAGTAGATTTTATTTTAAATTTTTTTCCCTTTGACCATTATACAGAACTTTCCTTATCTTCACTCCTTTTCTTGCTGTTCATGAATAATTTACTCAAAAAGGCTTTACATGCAAATCCAGGGTTGGATCTCTCTTGACTGGGAAGGAAGAAAACTCAAGACTGACTCTTCTAATTTTGCAGATGCACCTTCTTGCAAGGCCCTTGTCCTTGATTTCGTGTTCTTGCCTGGGATCTTCATTTATCTTCCTGCATCTATATTCTTGAGTACAGTTGGAATTTGGAAACACTCCTTGCATGTATCTTGCTATGTGGACAACTTCAGAGGAGTGAGCAGGCTGCTACTACATGTCTTAAAGAACTTTATTTTCATAAGAACTCACTATTTCATTTTCGGTTCCATAACTGCCAGCATATATTCATCCTTAACCTGGTGCTCTTGATTCTCATTCTCAAAAGCTGTATCCCCGTGGCTATACAAAAAAATGCAGACTGTCCATGCTATACAAAGCTTGACTGCAGAAGAATAAGTCATCAAACACACCCACAAAGAAAGCTATAACAAGATCTGATGAACACCTCAAAATTTAAACAAGTGAAAAGCTGGCTAAACTATACAGCAGCACCAATTAACAGCAGAGTATGGGTGTGCGTAAGAGAAATGAGATCAAAATGGAGGACAAACCTAACATAAAAATGTTTTAAAACAAAAAACCAGTGAGAATACACAAGGAGCTGGGTGCATCCAGAATGGGAACTAACCATCAGAGAGATACAAAAGTTGAAGAAAAACTTTGGTGAGTAATAATAGATTGCAGCACAATAGAACAAGGAAACTTTGGATGAAAAGGGGCATGCCAGAAGTACTGAAAACCCCACAATGAAGAGCATTAAGGCAGATAACTACAACCATAAATGATTTAAAAATGGAGTCTTACCTATACTTTTGCCGACTGAATCATTATAAGTGAATTCAGCTTGAGGCAATGTCAAATCCCTCCGCTAAGGCTTGTAACCGTCCATACATCTTTCAAAATTAAGGGAGCTTGTGAATATTGAGGGACATAAGAAAAGTGTTGAAGGAGAAGAGTTTGCAGAACATATGTAAGATTTGTACCGACAAGTAAGGGAAAAAATTAGTTGGAGTAGCCAGTAGTACAAAGAGAAAGAAAACTTGAGGTGGAGAGAAAAGAAAGTTGAAGTGGGAGATGTCATCCTAACAACAAAAAAAAACAGCCAATCAATGACTGAAACACCTATTCCATGCTTTGAAGCTTCTATTGTTTTGAAGAATCTTGAAGAAACCTTGCTGGAAAAGTAATGCCTCTTATAAACCAAGATTCTCTCAATCTGCATTATTAATGAGCCTACTTTGGGGGGAAAAAAGTAATCACAAGGATACTGAACAACATAATTTTTTATATTAGAGATCATAAACAAAACAGAGTTTTACAATATAAGGAGCTGGAGCTCCTTTAAATCCAAACTGCAGATCACCTGACAAAATGGTGGATCACATCATAATACTTAGCAACAATTACATCACCGAAAGGTGGCAACCGTACTGAAACCAAAACCTACTCCCAGCAGCATCTTATATTGCTGCGTAGTTCATTCTGATTACAATGAAATGTTCCTATATCTGGCTCAATCAGATTAGTGTCTACATCCTTTACCATTGGTTGGAACCTTTTCCCAGCAGCCAGCTCGGTATTATCTCTATCAACGGGCTTCTGAATCTTAGGCTTATTTATGAATTCCTTTAAAATCTACAGCTACTCTTTGTTCAGATTGTTTCTCCTTTGAGGGAAGAAAGGAGCACTTTTAATTTCTGTTTTGTAAGTGATTGTCAGGCCCTCCTGCAAGAGTATCATACATCTGCCTTTAGGAATCTCCATAATTGTTGATACCTGCAAAATAACTTTAAGATGGGTGAGCTCACAGTAGAACCCAGTGAGGCAATGCCTGTTGTCTTTGAAAACCTCTTCGTTTCTCTTTTTACATATTAACCATAATATCTTATTTGTCAGAATAAGCCAAAAAAATTAAGGTCAGCAATAAAAGCACGCGCATAACTGGAAAGAAATTCAGACCATAAATGAAACCATTGTTACTTCCCCATATAATATGATCCCTTAGAAACATTGACCAAAGAGAAAAAGAAAATGGATCTTAAAAAAACAAATGCTCCAAAGTTTGCACTTGGTCACAAAATGAACAAATTCTACAAGACTGGAACTTAACAACAATCATCTAATATGAGCTTCCTTATGGTGACCAGATTTAAACTAAGTATGAGATAAGCGCTATGTTACCAAACTCTTCCCTGGCAACCCCAAAGTCTGGTCCGGTTCTTGCAGAAGTCTGGTCCTTATCATATTCTTGGAACCCAAATTCTGTCAGAGGAATCTGGCACGAATTTTTCCGTTTTTACGGCGAATTTGCAAATCTGTGGCACGGCCGAGGCTGAATTTGGCCAAAAAAGTTAAAAAGTTTTTTTGGTCTATTTTATTAGTCAATTCGACCCTCCAACCCTAAAATAGACCACTAAAAAGGCCAAAAAGGTAAAACATGTCATTTGGACTAAAACATTAATATATATTGGTGGTGTATTTTGCTATGTTGCTTTACTATTAGCATAGTGGTGTATGAACTCATTTGCTGCTGCATATATATACATATTTTAAAAAAACCATATGTTTTTATACAAACGAACCCAAAACGAATTCGAACCCACCCACAAAAAAATTTGAACGATTCCCAACCTGAATCTCGAACCCAATTCCGAACCCGAATCCGAACCGGCAACTTAGGATAAATTATAAGACCATTTGGAATCAGACCTAAGTTGCCGATTCGGGNTGAGATGGGGGTGCATGGATGCGTGATTTTTTTTTTTGGGGGGATGCAGGTGCGTGGTTGCGTGATTTTTTTTTGGGGGGGGATGCGGGTGCGTTTATATATATATATATAAGTACTATGTTACACCTGTTTTAATTAAATTAAGATTATATTTAAAAAAACTTTTTTTTTAATAATATTTATTATATAGTTACTAACTCTATTTTATTGAAGATAGTATATATATATATATATATATATATATATATATATATATATATATATATATATATAT
>MU224432.1:2414968-2436003 GCA_018584345.1 Thuja plicata | reverse complement strand
ATATATATATATATATATACGCATCCAAACGCATCCGCATCCCCCCAAAAAAAAAAATCACGCATCCGCGCACCCGCATCTCGCATCCGCATCGGCATCCGCACCCGAATCGGTAACTAAGTAAATGACCCATCTTTTACTTGCCCCTCACAATCTATGGATTTCAAAAACATTACCCCTTTAGGGGACACCGCTAAGACATTGATCAAGGGACTATTTTTTGCATCTTTCCACCCATTGGAAACTATTGATAGCCTTGTCTCAATCTATGAATCTCTTACGGGCTTCAATTGATCATCAATCCCCTTGACCTCTTGATCCAACAAGGTGGTCCGCACTCTCTCATAACCGAGGCCCTTATACATACCCTCTTGGAGCTTCATTGACACTTTTCAACATCTTCTAATATGGAGAGCGAACAACACTATAAGGCAACCCATTTGCAAACAAGCATCTTGCCACATCAATGTCAGCAATTTCCCGACTCTGATTTTGAAATGCAGTTTCTAGTGGCCCCTTTCTTTTGTGTGTAAGGGGTGCTTCACTTTTAGTATCAAGGCCAACTGAGGTTGTATAGAAGGGGTGGTCTTCTATCACAACATTTGTAGAGGGGAGTGGCATTCCCTTTGCTTTTTTGTTACTTTTACTGCCAATGGTTGTATTTTGCCTACATTCTTCTCTCTCTTCTGCTGCCTCATGCTCTGCAATATATTTTAATACTATTTCATTTGGTATAGGTGCACCTTTTTTTCCAAGGCATTTTTGACTCCTCTATGGCCTACCACATGATAATATGAACTATTCCTTTCTACATCACAACCCCGACATTTCCAACGGAATGCACCACCTCCTAGAAGGGGTCTTACAATATTAACATACTTCCATAAAAGAGAATCAGAATGAGGTTCTACTCTTTGATCGGTATTGCCTATTGAGGAAGAGGTAGATGTCATTGTAGTTCCTTTTCCTATGGCAATAAATTGTATACATATTCAATATAAAAGCAAGAGAATGAAAAATTCTGGAAAAAAATTGGTAGATCTTATGGACAATGAAAGAGAAATAAAAAAAAAATAAAGAACTTACCTTTTCCACTCATTGTAAGCTTGCAAAGGTGTAGGAATGAGGCACAAACACTTGAAGAAGATCCACAAATCAATCATCCAACTCCTTGCACAACCAAACGCTTGCTCAACCACCTATTTGCTCTTGCTCAAGACAAAATAACCTATTTGCACACCACAAATGACAATGAGAAGTCAACATAAGCCTTTCAAATCCACGTTTTAGGGTCGTGGATGTCAAAATATTATAAAATTTGCCAAAAAATATCACTTAAATGCTGTCTGCGGGCCCCCAGTTCGCCAAGTTCGAAGTTGGTTCGTCGGCTGGGTAGGTGGTCCGCCCGGGTCCAAATTGACCGTGACCTGGTTCGAGCCAGCCCTCCGTGGATCGGACCCTATCCAGACCCACAGACATACTAGACCAGGACCACAGACCAGTTCGAACTTTGCCTAGTCCGGCGTCCAGTTTGGGTGAACTGGACATCCTAGACAAAAAAGCAAAAAGCAAAAAGCAAAGTCGTCTAAATATAGACTACTAAAATTAAACTAATTAAGACAACTGAAAAATGGAACCGAAATGACCATTAACTAAGATTCTAAAATAATGAGCTAAAAATAGCAAGAATCTAGAATACTAAAAATAGTCTAATAACATTTTCAAGATTATTCAAAACATTCTTGTCTTCATCAGACATATTATCTTTACCAGTATCTTCACGGTCATTTTTAAAAGCTCTCGAGCAGGCCTCATTTAGGCTTTAAAGCAATCCTGTCTCAAGAGTCCATTTTTTTAAATAGAGAAAACAATAGTTCAAAGTACCAAGCAACTCAATTTCTAACTGAACAAATGGAGGAATGTAATTGCAAGAATGAACCGGTGGTAAAATCCTATGTCACAATGAATGCAGGAAATGGAAATAAGGGTGTGCAGTCTTTTGTAGTGATGTAGTCACTGGAAATGTGATAGCATCCTAATTTAATGGAATTTATATTTCAATTTCTTTATTTGTTAATTCTTGCAGAATGATATTCTATACATTATACCTGTTAGGGTCTGTTTGCTTGCTGGAATTGACCTGGAATTGGAAAACAGGAATTGGTTTCCCTTCTCAAAATTGAATTCTCAATTCCAATTTCACGAGTCAATTCCAATTCTAGGTTCTGAGGTGGAATTGCAGAATGCTCATTTTGGACCAAAATTGTAATTGGCCTATACCAATTCACCAATTCCCGTTTTCCAATTCCAGGTCAATTCCAATTAAAGAACTCATTGAAAACATCATTTGCCCTTGAGAAGAACCTGCGGCAATCTACACATAATATTATTAGTAGACGAGAATGGTCAATCTGAACTTCTGCCTCACATCGAAGAAGACTGACTCCTCCATTGTTTTGTATCATTTTACTGCTTTTTCTTAGAAACCCAAGAGCCTTGGCCTTTGTTCAGACTTGCAACCATTCCATTACATTGAGTTATATAACGTGCAAGTGGTCTTAAGATTTGGTTTCTGACATTTCTGTTTGAAAATGCACAGGACATACTTTTGAGCGATTTTGTTTGATTGTGTTCTTTTCAATTATATGTTCAAAACTTCAAAGCATAATGTATTACAATTCATGAATTGTTCTGATCCATGAACTCGGAGGTGAGGAGAGGTAACGTGGAGTTTTAGATTAGAGAATGTTGTTTTATTTGGATGCATAAGTAGACACATATTTAGTGAATTTTAATAAAACAGAAATGCAATTTTACTATTTTAGTAGTTTGGTTTTCCAATTGAACATGATTGACTGTTTGCTGGTTGCATTGAGACTTTTTTGAAATTACTCTAAATATAGTTCGGAATTCATAATCTTGAATCCATTCATTACCTGTCATTCCCTTTCTTCATAAAAGTTCCACAGGGATAATATATTACAAAATTTTGAAGTATCACCCATGTTTTTTGTTACTAAAACCAGTAATGGTCCATCGTGGCATTTCTTGACTAAACGTTTATATGGTTAACAGAATACATATTAGTGCATGTTATGACCTTGGTTCTTCTGAGCATTTCTGTTATGCACTAATATTAGTGCATATGAGTGCATGCTATGGCATTTGAAGCGTTGGTGATGCTGTATTTTAACACAAGTTTCTCACAAATTGCTTTTCTGACAGGTTACAGCATCAGCTTGGGTCAATGATTTCAGGGAACAGATTGAACGGACAAGATTTCTTAGTACTGTTTATCGTTCTGCGTCTGCCTTAGGATCTCGGTTGCCATCAATTGCTAATGCCAGGGACAAAGTTGCAAGGGCTGGTGCAATCTTGCGTCCAGTTTCAAATAGCACTCAGGTATGCCATAGCGTTTTTCCATAGACTCTTTTGGCGTCTGGTTTATATCTGAGAGAGATCTAAGGATTGGAATAACAGATGGCATCCATGAAATAATTTTTGGCCTATGGTAAGTGGTATGTGTGTGGTAGGATATGTCTGTCTCTTAGTTCTGTCTACTTCCAGCTTTTCTTGAGGAGTCATTTAGGTATTGTCTCATCTTCCCTGGCAAAGATTGTTACATGATAAATAATGCAAATTTTAAATGTTTTACAAAATAATGTAGTAGATGATAGCTATTTGTTATATGATTTCACATGCTTCCATTCCATAGCAATTATTCCAGTTTAGGTAGATCTTTTACACATTTAAACATTCTATCAAATTTGTATGGTGATTTTAAATATTAGTCAGTGAAGTATATGTTATATTGCAGTTATCGATAGTTTCTTTTTTTCAAGCTGAGACATCTGCTTTGTATTTACAGTGTTGTCTCTTTGGGAAACTAGATATTTTGCACAGTAGTTTCCCATTATATGGCGATAGATATTTAAATTGCATTATATTAGCAGATGTATAATGAGAGTTTTTCTCCTTTAGCTTTTAGTTTCTTTTTGTCTATTGCGTTTATGTTGGAAAAAGTAGAAAAAAAGTCAGCATCAGCTGCCTGTTAAAGGTTAAAAGAATTCAATCCTTTTGGTTTTTTAACAAAAGGATATTTTGATACTTTAAATTGTTTGCTTTATATTCTCTACATGATGCAGGGGACTAAAAGCCGTAAGGACTGCGATCTTAACGCCTACTACTGTCCTATGCTCTTATCCATAGCAGCAACATTTTTTTGGGGAATATATAGGCAAAACAGAAGTAAAATTTTCCAAAAAGTTAGGATTTTCTCATTTATATCCATATCACTGATTACATTGCATTGCACAATGCACATATTGCATAGTGCAGAAATGATAACTAGATGCTAGTATTTTACAAAATTTCAATTACTATCTAATTTCTACGAAGTCAACATACAAACTAAGTACATAGTTCCAAAAAATCAGATGTAGCCAATGACTCTTGTTGCTATGAAGAAAGTTACATTAGAGGGCCGCACATCCAAATGATGAAGCTTCTAGGTTAGAGCCTCTCATAAGTCATTCAACCGTATTGCTCTCAAATAGTTGCACTTGTTAAGGAGATCATAATTATTGCCAAGGACATCATCTTTTGTAATCCACTCAAAATTTAGATTGATCTTGTCAAGGTCAATTGGTGGATGTTCTTTGATGATTCTTGTTTTTATCCACAGAAATTAGGTTTGGCAAAGTGAAAGTGAATAAAAAAAATAATCACAATTGCTAGTATTTCATAACCTTCAGCTTTTTTTAGCTTCAAGCAAAGGTTGTGGTGAATGAAGACCAAGTCATTTGTCCCTTATTGTATCGAATGGTTGTGTTTCTTGGAATGTATGTGTTCAAAAACACTCCCAAGTACTCTAGCCAGAAAATGAACTACATATCTGGCTCAAGATGCACATTGCCACCCGTTGATGATTTTGGATAGTTTTGGCCACAAACAACCTACCATTGTGCTAAATTACAAATAATTTTGAGATGATATCATGTAAGATCTGTCAAAAACTTAACATCATTGCATGCCTTCAGGATAGAGATTGTCAAATATTTATGGAGTCTACTTAGTTTGAAGGTTTTCCTAGCTTGCATGATAACGATTCTTGAGAAAAAACTCTTTGCTTGGTTGTATATTGGCAGCTTTGCCATAACTGGGTATGGAACGTTTTTCACATTATCTTTTAATGAGGGGCTATAGAACAACATTGGATTCATTTACTATCTAGTGACATGGAGAGGTGAGTGCAATTGTTGATCACATCTCCTAATTAGTATGGCCCACGACAGCATGTACTTGTCCTTGATCTTTTCCATCATACTGTTCATCACCTCGTTGACCTTACTCATGGATTCATACAAATTGCACGTGGGGAATTTCTCCTCATTCACAAGACTCAAAATTTCTACTAAGAAGCTTTGAAAATTCAACAAACTGTTTGCCTTGCATCCTAAAACTTCGTAGGCTTTGAAAATTCAACAAACTGTTTATCTCTGCATCCTTAAATTCATAGAAAAAATGTACTCTACCCAAAAATGAAAGGAAGTGCAAAGAATTTTCCCCCCTCCACTAGAAGTAGCTCCTCGACCTCGATGGAACGCATCATACATGATACCCTCTTGGAATTTCGGACGAGTTTGGTAATAGTGGGAGCCTTTCACAATACCTTCTTAACCCATCCAACGTTTTTAACAGGGTTAGATCAAGGCAGTGTGTTGTGCATTGGCTAAAAAATATAGAGGGTTACTTGTCAATGTGAAGTCTATTATTAGTAACACAAATAGTAGCATTGTCTATAATAAATTGAGCCACATTTGGTGGCCCTTTATCTATGAACATTTTTTTGAACTGCTTGATTAGTGTAGTTGTAAATTTGATCCTATAGGATACATCCACAAATTTCAAATTGTTTGTGTCAATATCACAAGGGACAAGGAAGTTGATGAGAGTTCAATTCATTCTATGTCCACCAATCTGACATTATGGTGCATTCAGCCTTTTCCTACTCTAATTGATGTTTGTTAACATCTTGAAAATCCCGTGTACATCATTGTGTATACCTGCCCTCAATGTTTCACACGGCAATACTTTGAACCTAGGCTTTATAGTACCAGTAGTATCCACCATATCTTGCTAGCATGGAGACCTAACAACATGTGCGACAAGCTAGAGTAGAACCAAAAATTCTCAATTACCTTCTTTTCTTGTTGATGGATGCTCTTCCTGTCAGTATGTGGTGATTGATCATGCTGCTGGGCTTCAAATTTTGGTGACTTTGTCAACCATGTTTCCTCCCCAAATCAATTAATGGGGGTGTGGGGGCTGCTGTGGGCAACACCCCCGAAGCAATTTTTTTTCCATTATTTGTAAATGAGTTGGCTATTAATTTGGTAGTAAACAACTGTTGTAAATCACCAAAAAGGGCTTGATAAATAAGTGGCTGTGTAATGTGAAAAATCATTAGATCGTAATTTGCCCTTTGCTGGTTAATAAAAAAAAGGGGGACGGCTGTTTCTGGTTAATAAATTGTGTGTTATTGTGAATTGTTAAATTTCCCTCTTTTATTCTGCATTATGTTTAATATCGTTTATTGTTCCAGTGTGCCTAAGCCCTAAGACTTCCTACATCTTGTACTTTCCAAAGTGGTTTGTGATCTTGGTGTAGGACGAGGTGCAAAGAAATAATTAATGCTTTGTCTACATGTTTTTGGGTATAGTTGCCTTATCCAAATGATTGCGGCCACCATTTGTAATATTAAAAGCTACTTTTATCCTAGTTCTCGCCTAGTTAGCCTTTAGCCTACCATCATAAATAGTTTGAAGAGTCTGTTTTGCTTGATGTGTGACATTTGTAGAGTACATGAAGTAGTGGCGTTATGCCTTGGCCCCTTTGCCAAATGCCATTTGAAGCAATGTATGTCTCCCTTGACATCATTCAAACAAAAATTGCATTTGACCTTGGTTGTATCCAAGAGTAATGTGCATTGTAGCCACAATTTTTTTGATGTAGCATGATGACTAACTACTTTACAATAAAAACAAATGCAAGCATATACAAGTCAAATAAGGACCATTTTGGCAATAAAGCAAGCAAAACTAAGTTATTTAGTAGTCTTGAAGTGGTAGACAAATGCAAATGTGTCACACCATATGAAGTAACAGTAAAGTGTTGGTAAAATTGGTGCAAGAAGAGGAAACTGAGTAAACATTTGACATGAAATATGCCTCCAAATGTGAAATTCAAATAAATGAAGTAAAATCCCTCAACAAATGTTACAAGGTATGTAATACCCTAGTGCCAAAACAAATAGTGGATAGTCAAAAAATTGTTGAAAAGTACTAAAAAATCACATTCTCGATGTGTTTCAGACATTTTCTTTTGCGATTTAATTGCAATTAATTGTGAAAAAAATGGTCAAACATTGTTGTGCACAATTTTTTGGAAATATGCAATTTATTAGGGGAAACAATGGTAACAATGCCGATGTACAAATAAATATTTGCTTCAATTCTCTTATCCAATCCACCTGTAACAAAAACTTCCATCCAAAATTAGCAAAAGATTATATTGGCAATGGTGCTTTTTATGTAAAGCAGTTAAAACTGCAGATCTTTTGATTAAGGCATGAAAGTGCTAAGACTTTGTCTTGAACCAGTAAGGCAATTAAGTACTGGGCAATATTAAGATTCTTTATCTATGCCATGTGGAAATGGACATGTAACTTACTACAAAGGAGTACTATGATGAGTAAAAATATTCAAGTCATTATTTTCAAGCAAATTAAATTGACAATGTTTTAAAATATATTATATATTTATTGTTGGCTTCAGGTTGTTATGAAACAAGCTCAAACTATGGCTCAAGCTGTTGTTCGGACCAGACCATCTCTTGGAATTTCCGGATGGTCATGCATGGGCGCTCGGCGTCGCACAGTATCTGCAGTAACATCCTCCACAGCTGAAGCTGAGTCTAATACTCTTATTGGCGAATGCAGTAAGCTTACCGAGTCTAGTAGTGAGAACATAGGCAGTTTAACAAATTTGGAAAGTCCAACATTACCTATATCCAGTGGGGAAGGCAACATAGATTCGACATGGGGAAGAGGATTAGATATTTCATATTCTTCTGCTACAGATGAAGAATACAGAGACCATGAGCTAGATGAAGTGGAAGAAGATGATCTAATTCATTCTGATTCAATTATTGATCATTCTGAAGAGCAAGATATAAGTGAAGACTATATATGGCATCGGCTTGAGCAAGAACTCAAGCGAAAAGAAGAGAATCAACAGGAGCGTGAAGAGGAGGCTGCAGCAGCAAAGGAAATTATTCAAGAAGAGGAGAATGTTGTGGCTGCAGCTGCTGAAAATGCGGGCCATGCTAACACTGATGTGGACCTTGATGTATCTGATGAGACTGAGACTATTCGTTTTTATCCTCCTGGTAAAATAATGCATATTGTGTCTACTTCACCATCTGATACTGTTCCTGATGGCATTGATGGGCACAAGGCAAAGGTTGGCATTTACCTTACATCAAGGGCTCTCTATGGTAAACTGCGGTTATCTCGGACAATGATTAATGATCACTACATGCCTGTTTACAAGAGGATGATGGAACAATTAATCAATGAACTGGAACAGGAACCTGAGGAAAATACTATATCAGATGACATATTGGATAAGGAGATATGATAGAGAAGCTGCATCCATATCCTTTGTCTTCACATGTATTATAATTTATAAATAGATGTCACTGTATTTCCACAACATATTTGGTGGTTTTCTAATAAAATAGAAAGTACTGAAATAGAAGCATTGTTCATTTTTCTTCCTCGAAATGAAAGTTCAAGCAATTTTTTTGAAGAGCGATACAGGTGGGGTTCAAAGAAAAATATATATATTTTCAAATCCCCTCGTACTTGTAACAGGAAGGCAGTTTTGCAGCAAGCTTATGATTTTGTATAGTTCTTAAATGAATCACAAGCTTGCTGTCCAAACTCAACATTGATTTTTTTTACTGGAAAAAATTGTAACTTTATATTTGGTGTTTCCGCAGTGCATCATAATGTAATATCATTTATCAGGAATTGACTATGTTAATATCTAAATCTTCAAAGGAAGTGTTGACTTGATGATTTATTATCTTCAAGAAGAAGTGTTGACTTTCTGATTTATTTGAATTGTTTTGAATGTCTCTTGCAATTGTTTTCAAAATTAGTAAAATCAAATAATGCTCAATCTTCTTTCCTTGCGAATCTAAAACTTCCGGAGAGTCATAGTTGTTGTGAAACTCTGGAATGAGGAATCTGCCTCTGTTCCTGTGCTCACATCTCTAGGTGGTTGTCTAATTGTGAGAAACCCAAACCCTTGTCTGGGATTCCATCTGTTCCTGTATTAATGTCTCTTGGTGTAAATGTATAATTGCAATATCGCCCGACCTTTATTAATACACTTCAACACTGTTTTAAACTTATGCCTCCTTATTCATGTGTCCCAGTATTCTATTTAAAGTTTAAAATAACGTACTTGTCCTGTCCCCATATCATCCTCATATCCAATTTATTGTTATCAGTATCACTGGTTATGAATCAATTCTATTATGATAATTTTCATTATTACAATAACCTAAAACGATATTCTATATGGAGAAAAACACCATAGAAGATAATTTCAATTTAATGAGCTCCACTGGATTGTGCAGATTGTCAAAATTTTGTGACATATGCCCAAAATTAACTCTATAATATATATTTAGTCGCTAAATTGTACAGAGTCTTTAAATCCACCACAATGTATTAAATACTCAATTCTTTTGTAGTTTTAGGATCTGATCTATTTAAGAAGTGGTAAATAATTCCAGCTAAAATGTATCGATTTACTGTCAAATATTTCTCACTAGCAGTGTTCTCACCCAGTTCACTTGATTATATTAGAGCATCATCAGAGGATCAAAGTATAACAACTGAATATGATCCATGGGTTGAGTGGAGCACATTTTGATCATTAAGATGTTTTTCACATGCCTATTTAGAATATTATTTGCGTGGCGCTTTAGCAATGAGCCACCAGGGATTCCACGGATTTCTTTTTCTGCATATGCCTTTCAGTATGGCAGTTATGTTGATGTGTTTTTATAATTGGATAATACTATTTGCACGGAGAGAGGTTACCCACTTTCAGTCCAAGACAATGGTCAGTCCCTTGGGGTTCAAACCCTTATCAAATGAAAATCACCACGCCAAGACATGAACAACATTTTTTATCTACATGCAGTGACAAATTTTATTGATGGCAATAGTTGTCAAATCAGTTTTTTTATTATATATAGGTTTTTGAACTGAGTAATTTTCTCTCTTTGATGACCTCTTTTCTTATGATAATCTTTTTGTGAGTATAATCAAATATGAGGCAAGAGGATTCACAAAGTACAGAAACATCTCCAAGTGACTCAAGTATTAGAGAGAAAAAGGATGCTACTATATAAAGATTTTTGCGGTAAAATCCCTTCAAGTTTTGTAAAGCTTTTACTGCATTTACATGTCTTCTGAAATCTAATTCCAAGTTACCTTGGAAACTTCATTAAATCAAATTACCCTCTCATCCAAACGTAAATTTTCATGTAATCCAAATGTGTTATCTTTTTGAGCATTGTTCATAAATACTTGTATTTTTGTATGCTCTAGTTATTGCAAGAAACTGAGTTTTGCTTATAAGAACTCTCGTGTGCATATATCCCATGCACAGTGATATGAACACATAATCTCTATTTAAGATTATCGTAAGGAATTATTATAGAGTTTGCCTGTCCCACATATGAACTTTTACCCACCCATATGAACTTCCTTATGCCTATAGAGGCAGGGAAATTGCATCCACCCCACACATCAAAATCTGGATGGAGGAGGGTTGTACATCTCAAAACAATATAATTTAAATGGAAAAAGCAATCACCTTGTGGAAGGCTCGGAAAAAAAACTCTGATGGAATGCTTGAGCAAGCAATCCCTTAATGTTTGTACAAGAAGAGCTCAGTACAGTTAAAAGTGGTGTCTCACAACTTTAACTTTTACCTTTTCTTATATTGAGAAAGTATATAGAGCGTGCTTGGCCTTACAAAATTATAATTGCTTAGTTTCTGGAGGACATAAATTATCAGAAATTTCACCGAAGGGGAAAAAATACAATGGCTAATAGAGTCTTAACAGAAAGTGGAAGCTTTTTGATGTTTACAGTTTCAAACCTGTTAGCCTTGTCCTTGTTCACTATAGGCGCATTGATAATCTACTTTCAATAATCACATGAATTTAAACCTACGATAGGGGGTGGAACCCACTTAATTTTCTATATTTTGATAACTTAGCCGGAGACTTAAACTTGGAACAGGCAGTGGAAGCCCGTTATAAGCTTTTTCGTTTTAAATGATTCATTCAAGGACTTAATCCAACAGTAGGCTGTGGTTACTGTAATAAGCTTTTTAGTTTTTAAGTTTTTCGTATTTCTATTTTTTTTCCCTAACTTCTATCCATAGATATTTACTTATTTGCTTAGTATATATCCCTAAAGGAGTATCATAGCAGACAGAGCATAAAAGGGATTAAAATGCCAACTGTGTTGCAATGTAATTGTAATGGGAAAGAATCATAAAAGTAGGTCCTGGCTTCCAATCTCCCTCATCGCAATACAATGGCACATCGACTGAGGAAAAATCTTGCAAGGTTGTTTGTGGAAGATTGTGACATAACTAACATGGGGTATAAGCACATATGACCAAGTACAGAATCTTAAGAAAGCTTCTTACAGTGAATGTTGATAAAGGTGGGACACATCACCTAAGATTTTCATTAAGCAAAAAGTAAGGAGTCAAAAAGTAAATATGATAACAAGAAAATTGACACAAAGAAGTCTACTTCGTAGTTGCTCCCAAGTCCTGTTAATGCTCAGATTATGAAAGCAACAATACAATAGAATAAAAAAAATAAGATACAAATCATAGGAGAGCTTAGACTCATTCTCTGTGGTGTGCATAAGCCCAATTCAGAGGTGATTTGAATTCCTGCTAATATTCAGATAGAAAATGTATCCAGTCAACTGATTATTCAGTGAGCTACAAGCCAAAAGAGTTTTCTAGTACAAGAGGCAAGTTATGAATACTAAGTGAAAAACATAACAGACTAAGGGAGCTAATATCCACCTGCTTCTAGATCATGAAAATAAGTACACACGTTGAAGTACAAGCTAATTCTATAATTCCACTCAATTTCATAAGAACAAGTAAAAAAATTAAGTATTAAGCTGTATTATTCCAATGAAAAATAAGATCAATAAATTACCAAAGAGTTGTCTTCGTGCCACTTATGCTATATTACTTTGGCCACCATGGACCAATTACCTAAATATTACAGGAAGTCATTATACGCATTGGCCTTTGACATAAGTGACTAAAAATGCAAGAAATTTATTTAGATTCCGCCTTTGCAATATACATGAGGTGAATAAAAATTGGAAGTTATACCTTCTTAGATCATTCAACCATCATGTGTAAAAGCTGCACTGCCAGAAGCATTTAGAATTTTAAAGCATATACAATGTGGAAATGCGGCTAATGGTTATCATTCCCACTTAACAAATTAGTGTGAAATTTCAGTTGAAACCTTCTGCATACACAATTTGAGGGCAGCCAAAAATATCCTACACAATTGATTCTTGACAAATCATCACTATCCTACAGGATGTTCAACTTCACAACTTTTTTTCATTTGAAAATAATGTACACTTTGCTCAACGTGTTCACAATTCTTGAGAAGATCAGTGAGCACGTATTGACCTTAAAACAACAAAGATCAAAACTTAGACATAGCTACCTAACAATATGATAATTCAAGGATGTCACCCACTACTCAATTTACTGTAAAAGTCTAAAGGTCAATCCACAACATTGACACTTGTTACTTGCGGCCATTTGTATAGTCTAGCTTGTATTACAAAAACTATGAAGTCAAGAAGTAAAAACATACAAAGGAAAAAAGAATGTGAAGCAAACAAACTACTTTAGCATAATAAATAACTTTTGGAACAACACATACCAGCATCACAAGAATAGAACCTAAGTTCCACGAACATTAAATGATACATTAGCATGTGTCTGTTAAAAATGCCATCCCTAAAACCCCAACCATGAAGAATTAAACATGCATATGAAAACATGCAACTGTGATAAATTTAGTAACACCAAGACATACCTCTAAAACTCAAATCAGGGTATGGCTTAGCTAAGTAACCATGTGATACTTTAGTAACATCAAGACATACCTCTAAACATCAAGTCAGGGAATGCCTTGGCTACCAAAATGCAAAAGATTTAATACTGATCCACATCTCGGAAAAAAACCTCAAAAAAATATAAACTTTCCCATATTAGAACAGAAAGAAAGAAAAAACCATGTTATATTTTTTTGTGCAGGTGACCAGCATAGGTCACTCATAAATAAATACATAGGACATACCATAGGTGGCTGCACATCTTCAACAACTTTTGATGAAATGACTTTCACTCTATGGTGACCACCACGTGCTGCTGCATGAACCTCCGATAATTCAAGAGTCCAAACGCTGGTCTCATTTGAACACATATTATAAACAACAATCCTAGCTTGCCTGGGAGGTAGTTGACGATGAATCACTAGACCACCTTTGGTTTTTGGAAGAAGTGAAGGTTGAAAAGGTGACAAAAAGTAGGCATCTGCTAATGCAACAATGTGCTTGCCTGGCTCTTTGAGAACCACTTCAATAAATCGCATGCCATCCCGCACCTGGAAATGATATAAACACTAAATTTACCATCTAAAACTTGAACACAATTTCTGCATTTAAAGCATCTAACATAGTATTTTACCAATGTAAATACATAAAGTTACAATTTAAAATTTTAATCATCAATATTCTCATAAAGTTACATAAAGTTACAAGTTTTTTATGATCTATCTACATTCTAAAATATGGTTAAGATGAGCATTCTATGAATAAAAATTACATGTCCCATAAGCTCTACAAATCTTCTTTGTAAGTCAATAAGAATTTCAATTCATTCTATATTAGCCTATTCTCCTTGAAAGAAGTAGCACTCACCAAAAACACCTGTTTGAACACGCAACATGGAATCACTCCAAAAGGGATACCAATCACATAGTAACACCCATTATGAAAGAAACATGAGATTGCCACCCTGATCCAATCGCTACCCCTAAAGAAAAATAAGGAAGAATGCATAGTTAGTGCCATATAAAAGTTCAAAATAAATTTCATCTAGCAGTATTCATAACTCTTATGCAATTGCAATAATTAGATTTGTCTTGAAATACAATGTATCCACCATTGTTAATTTCTCAAAGACATGTTTCATTCAAATCTGCTGGAGGTAGAAAAGGTAGAAATTTGAAGATAAAAGTCATCTAGACTAGGAAGAGCAAAAGTGAGTAGTGACAACAGTTTACAAGCTAGAGAAATCAGAATGATCATGGAAAAGAACAACAGTGCCAAAGGATCTCAGTCATGATGAAGTGATAGGGAAGGTTGACAGTTAACAGACATGACGAATGGCCAAGGGTAGTGGACATGCAAAAGACCAAGACAATCCACCTATATACTCACCATAGGGGGTTTTGGTTCCTGCATATGAACCAAAACCATTCAATGACAAACATACAAACAATTCAATGTAAACCATCAAGTTCAGATTAATGTTTTTTTGTAACAACCTCATGTAAGTCCCGAAAGACATATACACGTCGATCCCTTAGAAGAATCATCGCCTTGCCTTTATGTACACTGCGTAGGATACTCACCAAAGGGGGTTTTGGTTCCTGCATACGAAATCCATTTATCCAATGTTAGCTTGCATCTTATATGAAGATCAATCATAATCAAATTCATACATTAGGCCTACTTCCTACAACAAATTCTCAATAATGTTATACCCTTAAAAACATACCTATATCCACTTCTCCAATGTCCTTATATGTTTCATGCTCATACACATTAATTAGTCATGTCCATACTCATGGTTACTACCCAATATCAACAAATAAATTATAAGAATGTAAACTTAATTTAGTCAAATTACTTGTCTTCAAATATAGCCAAACCACTCACATATGCCTTCTTCTGGCAATGTTGTTGAAGAAAAAATAGTGAATTTGTCAACTGATCTGATGATGTCAATTATGACTTGAAGCTTTGGATGCCCGAAAGACAGGAAGAGAGAGACAATGTTCATTTATATTTCTCTTTTCTTGTCTTTGGGCATGCAATGCTCCAAGTCATACTTGAAGGATGTTCATTTGTATATCTCTCTGTCTTCCTGTCATTGGGGCATCTGATGCTTCAAGTGATTTTAGGGTGCAATTTTTAGTCTTTTGATGGTCCACATTTCTTATCTCTTGTATTCTGATGAGGTTAGTGTCTCACATGTTGAGTTGGTACTTTGACCTTGGACTATGGGATTAGTGTCTCCTATAGGTTGTTGCCTGCAAATAGGAACAATGTTGCAATAAGATTTCAAATACACAAGCAACTTTGGATTTGTTGTTGTTGCATCCCATACCTGCAAGTTTGAATGCAAGAATCAACAACAGGTTCCATTATAAGGTGCAAGGGATCGTTATGCAGTAGAACACTCTACAAAAAGAAACCACTACTGATTAATCCATAAATCTACCACGAAAAGTGCAAGCAAAGACCAATTGGAGAATTACCTAGTGATCCCCCAAGGCCAACGAAATTAGTTTATAAAGAAACCATATCTTATTTGATATTAAAAATATGGTACTATAAAACCGTACAGGTTTCCTATTATTTAAAAAGACAATATCCAGTTAAAGCATTATGGATCCCTAAAGGCCAACCAAAATTAGTTTATAAAGAAACCATATCTTATTTGCTATTAAAAGCATGACACTAAAACACACAAGTTTCCTACTATATGAAAAGATGATAGATGTGACAAGTAACTAGAATACAATTCTCTTTATCTTTGATATTTAAACTAAGACAAGTCACAATCTAACAATATATAAGATGCAACTTAAAATTACATAAAATAATTTCCCAAATGTCATAAAAAGAGAAACAACCACCATATACCTCAACAACATCTGGCCTAGAGCAGAGTTGCTTAAGTTCAACAATTTTCATTCTTTGCTGAAGCTGTGTCGAGATAAACAAGAAATTAGTCTTTACTATAAAAACAAATAGAAATATAAAAAATATAATATTTAATGAAACCTATAAGAACTTTTTTTCTTATTTAAGACCCCTCTTTCTTTTGTTTGTGTTTCTTGTTCATCCTCCTCATATGAATTAGAGTCTAACTTATTTTTTGTTGCCAGATTTGAAGCTACATCCTCCTTTACATCATCATCCTCTAAACAAATAACTTCCAACTTAATTATGAAGAAAAATCTAAAAACAAAGAAGAATAACGACATAAACTAGTAGGAGAATCCACATAGAAAGTTATGTAAGAAAATACCCACCTTTTCCACTAGCTATGGAATCTCCCAATGAAAAAAATGGAACATGCATTTGAAGTCCTTAAGAAGCTCATCTTCAAAATTAGCTTTTTCTGCTACATATTCTATTTAAAGTTTGAATTTATGGTTTTGATTGTGTATGTTTTTTATCATCAATGTTTCGGATCACACTCCGTGATCCATCATTAGGATGTAAGAGAAAAGAGCATGAAGGATCACAGAGTGTGATCCGAAACGTTTATGCTAAAAAAAATACATAATCAAAACCAGAAATTCAAGCTTTAAATTCAAATGAATTGTGGAAATCTAATCGATTTAGTACATATTCTATCTCAACTTTTCCCAGGAACTACAACATAATCAATGCTATATAATTGATAAATTATAAATTAGCAAAACTGGTATCAATACATGTAGTGTCTTACAAATTTGGGTTAGTGGTAATATAAACTTTACAGAATAACAGTACGCAGTCTGCAATAAGTTCAAAGCATACATATTTATAATTACTATTAAAAATGGTGAATAACATCATGGCATTTCCACAATAATCTATAACTTAAACAAGTGGTTGCTTACCCAAACAAGAGTTGTAGGTAGCTGGAGTCCCTGCCTTCCACAAAAAAAAATGGCTAAGCTCAATAAATAGTAGTGTTGTGCACTTGGCGGGTTTCTCATCTGGTAGACCCCTCGTTGGGAAAATTGTAAGATCCATCTAAACCAATTTTAAATAACAAAATAGGAATTTGGATCATGATGGTTCTGAAAAATCGGTGCTGGCCAAACATCTGTATGAAAGTAAACATTAAATAATGCATGGAAGAAACTAAAGTCCAGGCCAAAGAAGACCTCTACATGTAGTGTATTGTGTTGCAAATCTATTGACCAGACTTGGAGGACTGGTGGAACATGGTTTATTGACCATGTTAAAGTATTATTATGTATGGAACAAGATGAGAAGGCTTGTTGAAAGATTTGACATATTGGAGGCCCTAGGGGCATTGGAGGAAGCCTAGATTAGGATCGTTGAGTGGATGTTTGATGTCAAGAGAAGTTGGAATAAGTGATCAGAGGAAGCAAGTTTATTCAAAATATCTAAAGTGTTGGTTGTCTAAAGCCAGAGCACTCTATTTGACCCTTGAGTTTAGACCAACTCCTTGAGTGAGTTCCAAGACACTTGTAGAATCTTTGAGTTGAGTTGGGTTCCTTAAGGGGATAGTAGACTAGGGCTCTCCATCAGTTTAGCTCGAGCTTCACTTGGTTTTGAGAATAGTTTAATATTCTCTACTTAACAAGGCCAACCACGTGAAGGTGGAAGCTCATTTGGCCCCACCCCCTAACATCACTCTAAATTCCCCATTAACATCTAACATTCATTCATTCATCTTCTTCCATGGAATCATTATCTTCTCCTTGGATATTCACACTTCCATGTTCCTTCACTTGGAAATTCACATTCATTGGATTGTTATGGTCCATAACATGTAACCTAGAGTGGTTGACCTATATCGAAATGATGACCTTAAATTAACCATGACCATGATCTCATCATCAGTTTCTTATGTATATAAATTGTTAAAACAATATATTGAAATACTTACCAATGGACAAAAATTGTGCCCCCTTCAATGTGACCATGTTGTCTACAATGTTTCTCAGCTGTTTTGACTAGAAGTCTTCGAGTCTTTAAGCCCTTGCAATTTTTGCAAGGACAATAACATTTTCCAGCACCTTTTCTTTTGAACTTAGACCACAATCTAGCAATTGTCTCCTTATTTTGTTCTTGGTTCATATTGTCAGACATGGTCTTTCTTCATAGGAAAATATTTGATCTATAATTAAATACCAAAAAACTTATCTCCCATACTCTAAATTAAGATGTTAATGTTGTAATCCGTCAAATATAAACATACTAGCATTAATACTATTTTGTATAAAATCAAGCGTAAATCCATTTAATAGATTTTGGCTGCAAATCATTGTACATTTAATCTAATCATGATTCATATTTGATAGGAATGCTAAGAATATTTGACAGGTGACAAACATGCAGATTTGACCAAGCACTACTGGGAGCTAGAACTGACAACAAATGGACTTGTGAATATTTTCACAATAGTACATCTGTTGCCGGGACAACTCCTAGTAGTGCTTCAACAAATATGAATGTTCATCACCTATGCATATACCTTCTCTAATCAACTCTATCTTTCATAACTACTAACTAATCATGCATGCTTTTATGAAGTCATTTTTATCTAAGGCATATATTGCATGTCTTTAATCTCTCTTTGGATGAACAATGAGGACGAGGCCTAACTGATTTCATGATACCAATTACTGTTTTGGCCTTAGGAAGTTGAAGTAAGTACCATGCACTAACTACTATTTAAGAAAGATAGTTCATGATGGATACGTAAATGAATATATTATGCATAAGGAAAATAAGAAGTTTATGTTAACACCTTTAATTGCCTTGTGGGATAAAAAGGAACATATTGTCATTTATTTTTGGGACTAGATATACATGTTTGTGCAGGGATCAAAACAAGAGGATACATCTTGGAAAGGGGCTGAAAAGTTACATCAGAGAATGAAAAATGATAGGGTACAATTCAAACCTACATGATAGTCTTTTTTGGGTTAGGAAAGCATCAAAGTTGGAACTATAGAATGAACTTTAGGAGTACAAAAGAGAGTTAAAGGTAAACCTTCAGGGGTACAAGGTTGGAGGGGTCAAGAAGACCTGAAAAAGATAGAGGAAGTGAAGAAATCCATGACATAAAACATTGCAAAAATTAAGCTTAAGGTTGATGAGAAAAAGAAAGATCTTCAGTTCAAGGAAGGAGATTTGGTAATGGTTCATCTCAACAAGGCGAGGTTGCAAAAGGGTGTACCCAACAAATTGAAGATGAGGAGGTTGGGGCCTTGCACTATTATTGTCAAGTATGGACCCAATGCATACAAGGTAGATCTCCCTGCAGAGGTAGGTCTGTCTCCTATCTTTAATGTAGCAAACCTAGTGTTAATATTTTCCACATTTAACAAGGAATGTACAAACTACAGATTTCTTTCAAACACTAAGCACAAGATATAGAATAATAAACACAAGAAAGGCGAGATGCTACCCAAATTTGGAGACCTTATGATGCCTTCAAATCTGCCCTCAAAATCTTGTTCCTTGGTTAGCTTTAATCTTCCATTTGAATTTGATTTGGCACTCAAATCTGAATGAAAACAACACCCATATTGCCTTCAATCTGCACTATAAGAGTTGTCCAATCTATCCTATATACAGTCCTTTTAGGTACATCCGATCTGCACTAATGATGATAGATATTGCATCACATATGCGATGTATTGCAAGTCCTTGCAATATATTGCAGCAATGTATGACAATTGCTGATCCTAATATACATCACTGATATTATGTAGATCTAGATCAAAATTCAAGAAGTTGGGAATTGATCCTAATTTAGTCACTACAGGGGTGACTTGACTTCTTTTGCTTGGGGGAATTATGCAGGAGAACCCTAGGACTAGGATATTAAGTCCTTAGAGATTTTTGGCTTGTATTGACCCTAGCCAAGTCAGTAGTTGAATAAGGATCCCTAGAGGGTCCCTAGGTGTGGTTTAGTGTCTTAGGAGTAAGGTAGAAAACTCTTAAGGCCCTAGGTGTGTTAGGTGTTTGCTAGTGCTTAAGTAAGTACCCAGGTGGTCAAATGGAATAAACCCTAATGCAAGTACCCAAAATGGGATTGGAAGACCAAAAATGATTAAAACATGGATATTTAATGTTCTTACCTCATTTGGAGAAGTTTTGAATAGTTCAGAAATAGGAAAAGACAAAATTACCACAAAGTTGAAAAATTGTCAATGGTTCCCACATGGGATAAAATGTCCTCTCCTAAACCATCTAGTGGGAAGTGTATGAAGAAATTTCATCAATAAAACTTAGCGTTGGGGTTCTCTTGAAATCATGTTTGTTACACAAATTCCAAAATCTTATTTCTTACAGAAATTCCTCAACCAGAAGACAATTGTGTTACAACTTTATTTATTTGATTTTGCAACTCTCAGATCAACATATATAGTATTTAAGTCTTGAATGCACTAGATTATGTGTCATAAGATTTTAAAATATTCATTAAAAGTAAGGGAAAAATCCACAAAACAACAACGAGGCAAAACAGGGGTTATTGTGCGGCTTACCTGTGTGTCAATATCCTGTGTTATTTTGTGCCCCAGCCTCTATCATATATATATCAGCTGAAATCGAAAACCAATAGAAACATGTCAATTGAAATTGAAGAGAAGAGAAGAAAAATGAAAAAAGAAAAAAAATTCTAGTATATTGAAATCAACAAGTAAAACCCAGGGTACCTTGCGCTGACTAAGCAACTGTTTGGCGAGGTAGAGGTTTCTTGGTGGAAGAAAGCTTGGAATAGCTTTTCTTGGCCTAAGTGTAACTTTTTCCTCTGGATTCTGGTTTACAATCGCTG
>MU224432.1:2345244-2357687 GCA_018584345.1 Thuja plicata | reverse complement strand
AAGGGCAACAATCCCATCATGGTCAAGCCCGTCATCAAATTGGGTGTGCATATCATCATGCCAATGAAGAGCAACATTATGTTGCTGCGTAAGGGTGTCAATGTTTTCAACAATGGTATTTAGGGTGTCAAGCATAGGAGCTAATGTAGGTATATTCTTATACGTGTTTTTTAAGCCTCGTATAGTATTCAAATTCTATTGTATCAAATCCTCTAAAGATTGAGGGTTTTGAAGCGGTTCTGGATTGTTTTGGGGATCAGTATTTGGCGGGGGAGGGTTATTATCTTCATTGTTGTCAGCCATGCCTGATTAAATAATATACAAATATAAATTTCAACTTGATTTCATCTATTATTAACAAAATCAATACAAAACCCTATTTTTACCAAAAAAACTACATTTAACATGAAAATGAAAAAAA
This sequence comes from Thuja plicata, assembly GCA_018584345.1. Taxonomy (NCBI): domain Eukaryota; kingdom Viridiplantae; phylum Streptophyta; class Pinopsida; order Cupressales; family Cupressaceae; genus Thuja; species Thuja plicata. The sequence goes on along the minus strand of MU224432.1, from coordinate 2,357,266 downwards.
TTAATCCAGATATAGCAAGAATTTACTTACCGGATAAACTGTGGAGTCGAATTTGTTGTTGGAGCAATCAGGTACCCAAAAAAATCGTGTATATGATATTTCTAGCCATTTTTCAAACCTAAAACGATGAGAGAAATGAGGAAAGCGGCTCACGGGTTTTGATTTATGCCACAGGTTTTGGGTACCCGAAAAAATCGGGTATCCGATATTTTCAGGTATCCGAAAATATCATGTACCTGATTAGGCTTGTGCTTTGGTGTCAGGTTTTCCCAGGTGTACTGACACCCAGGCCTACTAAAAAGTCAACAAACTTTTTCATGCGCTTTTGGACGAGTGAAAAGTGAATTTTTTTCACATCGCCACTTTTTGGCCCCCCATGATCTTGCACATACCCTTAAGCATCATACAACTATCTGTGAACAACAAAGCAAGGGAGCAAAATGGACATGAAAAGACATTTGTATACAAGTCTAAACAAATGACAATAATTTTTCAAATTTATGAGTACCAAATGTTGAGCCAGTATGGTGAGATGGAAAATTATGATGTCGAAGACATAATCATGTTATAGAAGAGTATCAGAATTTCAAACAAGAGGTGGTTGTATCATACCAAGGTCATAATTCATCAAATGACCAAAAAAACTCAAATTCAAATGTTCAGGACCCTTATTGAGTCACATCCACGCCTCAAAGGGAAAGGGGAATCAGAATGAGGACCTCTCTAAAGTCTTTTGGTTATATATTTAAAGAACTATTTCCCCATTGTGACTTTTCAATTCCCCTCCCTCTCATAGCCTTTTTAGTTATTTATAACTGATACTTGGAAATCTTAATAATTAAAAGAAAGAGAACTCTCCTCTTCATGTCTCTTTGTTTCCATCATTTCTTTTTATAACTTTCACTTTCCCCTCTTAAATATTCACGCGTCAGTAATTTTTCAGGATCTTCAATAGGAACATCTTGTTTATCATCAATGTAGATGATTCCAAGCTTCTTCTTCAAGCCGATTATCTCCCCTTATGATAGATCTTCAACAATAACTTTTAGAAACAAAAACTAGAATTTTAAAGACTTTTAAATCAAGGTGGATGGCCCCTTCCTCTACCAATGTGTAGTATGTGGTCAAAGAGATTTAAACTTGGTATATTTAGAAGCCAATGGCTCGATAATCCTACTAGTTATGGTTGAAAATAGAACAAGGTTTTGAACTTTAGAGCTTGTCTCCATAGCTTTAGAATCCAAAAAGTCGCTTTAATCATTCAAAATGATTCCACTTATTTATGTTTTCGTCACAATGTTTCATTCAAAAGATTGAATTAAAATAATAAAATCCACTTCATATCATATAGCGGGCTCTAGGATCCCCTATTTATCCTGCTCTTTCACAGTGACACAAGTTGTAATTGGAACCCATGTTTTACCCTCGTGAAATTTCTCCGACAATTTTTTATAGTATGGCTAACTGTAGACTACATTGCAGCAAACTGGTGGCCATCATTTTGAGGAATCTAGGACAACAATTACAGTTTCAATGAGTTTGGTGATGCTTCATATTCAACTTCATGTTCTATCAGCGTATTTGGATGTCAAATTATCACCAACATAGGTTAGGGGATCAGTCTATCCATGGTACACGCACTTCTGATATGGCCACCATCTTTTACTCTTTGACTCATAAATTGTGTGAAATTCCCAACATGATACCCATCGATTTCCAAGGTGTGATTATGATGCCATGTGAGATTCTTTTTCATACCCATAGAAAATCTATAAGGTAGAAAAAATTGAGATTTAAAACCTGCAATATTGTCGTCAGTTACCTGCTTTATCCCGTTTCTTTTTGTATCTAAAAAGGTATGCAATACTTATGATGGATAGATGATGCTTTTTGGAAAACTCTTATAATCTTGGTGAATGTGTCATTGAAGAACTTCATGAATCACTACAATAGGACACATTCTTTATAGTCCTGCAAGATCCATAGAAGCCTTAGTGTGGTAGGATCTCATTAGCACTCTATCTTATCTACATATTAAAGAGAGTATATGACAATGCTTCAATGTCGGAGATTTTGGGTGATTTCAGATTCAGATACTAAGTTCTCAGTCTATCCTAGTCATGCGTTTTTCTTCCATTGTTGGTTCATTATTATCCTCCACCACTTCTACATTCCCATCATTTATTTTTTCTATCTTCATGGGATTATCGCTGATTTCATTTGGATTCTATGTGGTTAGCAGTTTAAACAATCATAGTTATTTTTTCTATCTTCATGGGATTATCGCTGATTTCATTTGGACTCTATGTGGTTAGCAGTTTAAACAATCATAGCAATAACTATGTCAGAGAAGCAAGATAAACATCACCATCGACCATTTGGATAGGTCTAGCCATCGTTTCAGGTACCGACGTGGTTCCGAGAACTCCTTAAAAACCAGCCACTTATCTTGTTCTCAACTTTCTTTCCTATAGGATTTGAAACTGATTCTTGAGATGTCTTCACAATTTGATGACTTTTATATAGTTCCAAATGATATATCGGGCTCCAAAATTGATTTAGGAACTAGTATTTGTGCTCCACTTTTAAGTGGTAATTCCAGTTAACCTATTAGGATGTGATGTGCATTCTAGAACCATTCTAAAATGTTGATACTTTAGTTCTATATATGGTGTCGGGAAAAGAGAGGAGTTCTAGAAATCCTTTAGGATTTTGAAATGTCGATATTGGAACATCAAATGGTCCAATAAATGTACACTTCCAAATGGTGTAGCTAGAACCGACACTTCGATTGGTACTGAACAATAGAGCTACTAAAGATTTTTCATCATTTTGGAATGTAGGGTTCCGATCAGGAAAATGGAACTCTTCTATTTTCCATCTTTTAATTGATCTAAATGTTTAGCTTGTATTTCTTCAAGAGCACTCAAACCCGTAACTTCATTGTTTGATACTCTAAGAATGAATACAACATTTCCAAATAATTCTTCTTCTTCCACTAGGGTATCCATCAGGTTCCAAAGTTCAATCAAAGGTTCCCGAGATCGTGCAAATTTTCAATTCAAAACTTCTCTTCTTCATTCAGTAATTGCATTGTGTGTGATAATCCTTCTAATATCTCACTACTTCTGCATTGGGCCTAACATTTCCACTTTTCTTCATTTCATGGAAAATTTGTTCATCACTATTTGAAAACTTAACCATTTCTATCTTAGATGGTTTCTTTGGCAAACCTGTAGCTTCAATATTAGCATTTTCACTACTATTGTCTTTTTCTGATTCTTGTTCCCTTTTCATATCGGATCCAGTTACAATTTTAATTACATTAACTATAATAATTTCCTCATGTCTTTTTTTTACACCATTGATAAGTAATATATCATCTCCTTCCAATAACTTGTGTGTCATCTGAAAAACCTCGGCCTCTAGCATTTTCTAATCAATGTATCTAGCACCTGTTGCAATTTTATTTTCTTTGAAGGTGTTATGAAATTTTCATAACATAAGGCATGTCTATCATCAATTCTTCTTTGATCTTCGACTTGGCGATCTCAAAAGCTATCTAGCTTCCAATATATGTTGCTCAAGTCATAATTATCTGTAGGGGGGCAGTTGTATGATACACCAAATCAATCATGTTTTTCTCTATAATCTTTACTATTTGTGCATTCCTAATCACAAACAGTAAGAGCTCAAATATGGAATGGAAAATGCTTTGAAATTTTTATCACCACCATCTGAGTTGGTTTTCCAGCATGAAAATCACAGGCTGTCATCATGAAGACAAAAACGCGCTATACGATTGGAAAAGAAACCAACGCGAGAGCGATATCATTGTACCAATTTGATAGATGATTTTTTAATATTCATATCATCTTGGGATAACTTGAGAATTTTCTGTATTCCCATCTTCAGTTGTCAAGATCTTATCTTAAAATGAATTTTAAAAATAAGACCAACAAGACTTAGACATATAAGGCAATGGAAGTTTTGGTTAGTTTTGAATAGTTTCTCAAATTATTTTAAAAATTTGGGAACCTGGCACAAAAACCTTCAACTCAAGAATGATTTGGGTGATTTATTTGGAAAAAGTAAAGGGACTCTTAGTTCCTCGTTTAATAGTAATCAAAGAATTACTATGATTTTAAAAATTTGATAAATCACTACAACCTTGGACAATCATCATAGGTTTTTTTATGGGTTGAGGATTGTCTTGACGAAGATGGACAATAATTTTAGATTTGGCACTATCATTAGTCTTACCATTCACATGAATCATATTAACTAATATTTGACAGAGGGATGGTGTAGGATGCATAGAGGAAGACTTAATAGAGATGAAGTCATTAATGGCCTCATCCAACATATCAAATTCATCACTGCTAAATGACCCATCAAAGGTTCTAAACTTTTATAAAAATAAATTAGACATACTTTTTAGTTAATAATAAGAAAATGCATTCAAATAAATGCCTTCCTTATTAATCAAATCCGGATAGGACTGTCTTGTAAAAAATAGGCATGATAAAAATCACCAATCATATACCAAGAATAATCAAAGATGATACCGACAAACCATTGTCAGCATTGTAGCACTATGAGATTTAATGGAATAACAGGTCAATCAAGAAATAGACTCATCTGAAGATCAAATCCATTCATCTCTCTGTTTGAACAAATATGTATCAAAGATTTATGACATCATAGAGCAATCATAACAAGATGAATCAATATCCTCAAGAAATTTAAATCACAATATTGAATGATCTAGCTCAACAGATGAACACCACAATTCTGTCTCATAGCACTAAAACTGAAAGTACCCTAGATTTGCATTGACATCACCAAAAAACTTGTAATTGAATACCAAGTTTGCAACTGAAACATTGATAATATTGTCAAAGATAAAGATGTACAATAGTAAAATGAATTGAAAGCAACAAAAAATGTCTTGTTCTTGATTAACCACAATGTTGTAGGAACCATAAGAGTATTTATAGAAGAGTATGTTCTTTTGTATTCCAGATTACATACATTTGTCGCAAGAGTAGAAAAATGTTGCAAGTGTCAAATGCTACTACAATAGTGATTCATACATACCATAATTCTTGATCTCTCATGAATTTCATCAAATTTGAAGATTTGAATGTTATTATTCCGTATGAAGTATGAACATTAAGTATGTCATCAAATATGATCACAAAAAAAATCAACCATGTCATGTATGTAAATAAGTGCACTATGTACCATACTGTCATGTAAGCATAACACTACCATGTGGGGTCAACAATTGACACTCATACAATACCAAAACAGATGGAGGTAACCATGAAATGCTCCCCCTCACTCTAGTATTTGAAGTAGATCATCATGAAAAACTTGTTGAGCATTAAAAGGGAAAAGTTCCAACTAATCATAAATGAAAAATCTATAAACAATAGAGAAAACTGACACAACAACTTAACACCATGAAGATCACAAAACCTGAGCAACAAATATCACCATAATACTACAACAATTTAAACATTGTATTTCCTCTGTACTAGTGACCTTCTTGCCATTCATGACTTTGTCACTTGTCACAAATATTTTTTCAAATGTGTCTCTGCCGAAGACACCATCAAGTACTGCCAAAACTCAGTGAACACACATAATGTTCTCAATGCTAATAACAACCGTCTTTCTTGTGACCTCAACTTCCATATGATTAATATTTTGTAATACCATCACTATAATTTTAGATAAGTAAATCTTGACATTTAAACTTGAATGGTATACGAACAATATAACTAATAAGATCTTAAAATAACTCTATCAATAAACCTATTGATAGATTATTCAGTTTCTTATCAGAGACCTAATACCTATAACATTGAATCTTAATTGTCATGCACCAATGTACTTGTACTTCATCCATGGTATCTGATGGCAACCTCAAGGCATTTGGCGAACAATTCACAACATATGTAGATAGTGTTTTCTTGAGCATGGACAATGATGCAAAAGAACTTGCAACAAAATTGAAGTTAATATGGTACAATTTGAGAATAGTGTAATGTCTTGGAATATGGCACCATGTACTGCAAGCGATCAAGGGTAATGCTCTGTTGTTGTGGGCTTCTTGCAAGTGAAGTGCTGGCAGTGTTGGTTATATAGGAAATGTACATGTATGCCAATGGTGTTAAGGTTGTAACTCTTGCTTCATAATGTTTTGAGATGGGTGAATTCTCTTCATGTCATGTCTAATCCTTTCAAACTTGTAGAGCCTTGATAAGAAGGGTGTTTTTTTTGGATTGATTTATGACATGATTAACAATAAAAAATATTGGCCCAACTATCATCATAGTAATCTGCCTTTTTTCATTTTTTGTACAAGTGTATTGAAACAAGAAACAATTGTGAATCCCAAATATTACATCTTCTCTTTGGGCCTTGACTTTCGTAGTCATTTTTTGTTATCTCAGTGACCATTCTTTGGCTATTATGTACTCTTATACCCCCTTTTTGTTGTTAAATTCACATTGAGACAATGTAAAGTCCCAATGCACAAATTATTTCTTACATTTGACAACCAAAATAAGTTTTGAATCATGGCTCAGTCTAGATTTAATAAAAATTGACCTATAAAGTTCCTCACATGCATTGTGTTGGTAAAACAAATTTTCATTGAGGGCTTGCTATGAAAGCGCGGAGAGGAAAATGCCAATTTACTTAATTTTTATTGCGACAGTGGGAAACCAAGTGTGTTTGCACACTACTTTCTCAATAAGTCTATGCTTTCTCTTGAGATTTTGTTATCTCATTTTTCCATAAGACTTTCCTTTGGTGTTGCTCATGTTTTCTTATATGTGTCTCATGTTCTTCTTGAATCTAAATAGTTGCATATTTTTAGAGTTCCTTGCAGATGTCATTCCCATTTCCATTCTCCATCCCCTAATTTATTAACCCCATTCAAAGATTTGTCCCTCGGGAATTGGCGTGAACTATTTTCTTTAGTATGCATTCTCCTTTATTCTTTAAATTTTATTTACTTCTCACTCTAGGGTTCTGTCAACATAGCCATATTAGCAAGAGAAATAGGGAAACTAAAACTTGGAGAATAAATATATCTTATGTTGTCAGTCTATACCCCAAATGATACAGTAAGACAAATCAACATATGCAAAATAAATTCAAATATATTCTTATTCATATAATCATAAACCAAATGAAATAACCATCCAAACATATAACACATAGAATTGGACTAGCAATGTTATCACTATTAGTTTATTATATCATTATTTCAAAATGTAGGTCTTACCGTCAAGTTTTCACTATCGTAATATATATCTATTTTATCTTATTATTTGTTATGGATACTATTTACAATGATCATATATACAATCCCCATGAAGGTTCTTATCTTTCTTTAATCAGATATTGACCTATTTATGACAAAAGCCATGGCCAAGGAAGGGGAGCCACTAGAATCAAAGCCCAGGACATACTGGAACAAAGGAGGAGATGAGGAAACATGGGATAAACAAACCTAACTATAGGGGCCTCCCAATATGAACTTCCACCAACCAAAGACACCAAAAGAACCAGTCTCAACCACCATTGATGCCAGATCTACATAGAGTAGAAGCAGAAAACCAACAAAAGAAAAGCCTTTAAGACCCCAAAATCCAAAAGAAAATTCATCACAAGAAACACAGAGAGAGAAGAAGGGCACTCAAATAGAAAACACATCAACAATGATGACCAAAAAATTTGGGTTTGTTGTTTCAAATGTTATTTTTATTTTCTCCGTTATGTGACAAAGCTTCAGGGCAAATTTAAGAATTTACAAAAAAGCACAATAATCATTTTATATTAGAAGTTAGAACACAAATGAAATTTTCTTAAGAAAGAACATCATATAGACTTTCATTTTAATCAAAACCTCACTGACTATGGGAATGAATCGAGATATGCACTTACAGGTGGTGTCGAGAGATGCGTAGGTGGTGTCGCGGAGAGATGCCCTCCTTTCGGCCTCCTTCAACATTGCGAATAACAAAATGAAATAAAATGAAACCACCCTTATTTTTAAATTTATATGCCCGTGTTAGTCGTAATTATGATGACATGTCATGGTTGTCATAATTCTAACCAACATGGGAATGGATTTAAAAAAAATCAAAATTTTCCTTCTATAAACCGACCAAGAAAAACCATTTTAATGCTTGGTCAGAAATGTTGGTCGATTTTGTGGGTGAAATGTACTAATGAAATAATTGCAGAAGGATAGAGAGGAAGAAGGTGAAATGAAGATCACTCAGTGGAGGCCGATGGTTTCCAAGTTGAAGGATGAATTCATACCTGAGGACTATGAATTGGAGTTGTTCAAAAGGTTGTAGAACCTGAAGTAGAAGGATATGAGTGTGAATGATTACACTGAAGAATTTTACAAGGTAACCATTAGATTTGGTCACAAAGAGATTTCAAAGGAGAAGGTGGTTAGGTATGTCAATGGTTTGAGGTTTAATATTTAGGATTAGATGAGTATGTTGAAGATTGGATAAGTTAAGGAGGCTTATCAGTATGCTCTGAAGGTAGAATACAAGTTAAATAGGAAACAACATAATAACTATAGAGGAAGGGAGAAGCACATTGCTGGTGGTGATAAGGGAAAAAAATTAGCTGAGGTAGAAGCTAAACCCGTTGCACCTAAGGGAGGTAATGGTGGTAAAGAGTTTAAAGGTACTTGCTTTAAGTGTGGCTTGAAAGGACACAAGGATTTTTAGTGTAAGGAAGACCATAGAGTTTCTTGTCTGAGTGAATAAGGTGGACCATCTGCTAGTGAATCTGACAATTCTCTTGAAAATGGGGAAGCTCTTATGCTTCAAAGATTGAAGGTGAATAAGGAGGCAAAACCTTGTCAATGGAAGAGTTTATTTAGGACTAGATGCAAGGTTAGAGGTAAGTGTTGTAAGGTGATAATGGATGGTGGTAGCATTGACAACTTAATTTCTGAGGAGATAGTGCATAATATTGGTTTGAGAAGACTTAAGCATCCAAGTCCTTATAGGATTGGTTGGTTTCATGATGATTATGTGGTGGAGGCAAAGGAATAGTGCATGGTGAATTTTTTCATTGGTTCTTATAAGGATGCAATATTATGTGACATAGTGGTTATGAGTGCATGTCATGTTTTACTTGGTAGACCTTGACATTATGACAGAGAGGTTGTTCATGAATGTATAAAGAATGTAATTACCATTAGGAAGGATGGTAAGGGGTGTAGATTTCTTCCTTTTATGGATGAGGAGAAGGAAGTGAAGAATCTGAGTCTTTGCAGAAGGAATGAGTTGAAAGAAGACCCGAGGAATGAGCCTAAGGTTGGATCTGGTGGCGAGTTGGATTTGAGTCATTATCTAGACCTGGTTGATGGTAGGAGGAAGGCAGTGCAGGTTGCAAATGAGGAGGATTGGTGGATGAAGAATAAGTATGGGATTACTGTCCCTTGTTCTTTTAGATTTTCATGAGCTGATTTCATGGAAAATATTTTTGTACCCTGGGTGTTTGATGTATCAGAATCCTTGGTCCTTGGTAATCTTGCATCATCCAAAAAATATTTGTTTAATGGTGGACCTTTGTTACCAGTTTTGTGTTTGTTTTATGTTCTTGGTCACTAGTTGGGTGATTGTTGTCTCGATGGAATTCTGTTGATCTTCATGGGTACGGTTGTGATATGGTGTTCATGGGGTCATTAGGAATATTTTCCTATGATTGCAACTCATTTGGAGTTACCGTGCTTGAGTTATGATGGATTTTGTGACTGGATTTGAGAAGGAGTTTATGGTTCTAGACAACTATCTAAGATTCTATGATCAATCGAGTCGTGAAGGTGTTTGGCAGGAGTGATGAAATGGTTTTGTTCATTGTATTTCGTAGAGTCAAATTCTATGATCACGCTTCTCAAGGTGGTGTGATTTGAGAGATCCATTTAATTCTCTTTCGGTGTGTTGTTGTTGTTCTTCATGACACTGGTTCAGTGAGTTTATCATTTGATTTTTTTGGAGATTGCAATCAATGTTTCTGAACGTTGGGGAGCTGAATGGCCTAATTTTTTAGAAGGATCTATGTGTGGCCGACTTGGGTGTTGTATCGATTCTTGTGAAATAATTAAATGTGGTATATATTGGGGATTTAGGATGACCTGGTCTAATACTTTTTCTTGGCTTATGTAACATCTTTAATGCCAACCTATTGGTGGCTATGTATAATTGTAATGTGTAGAAGCATGATCTTAGAAGGGAGTAGCATCCAGAGGGATGATAGTTTTGAGATGTAGCAGATTGGAATGTGGATCTGAGTTGGGTTTTTCTTTGTATATGGCCATAGCTGAGAAGGCCTTACAACCTGACATGTATGAAAAAAATTTGATGAATAAAGTTGCTGTTTGGATACAAATCTTGGTCTTGTTGTCTCTTGTTGTTTTCCGATGTGTTGACTTAGGCTGAAAGGTTGAACATGATGAACTATAACTGATTAAATGTTTGAATATGATAAGTTGATGATCATCAAGATGCAAAAGTGAATGCAAGACATCAAATCAGTTAATGTATTGTATTTTAATTGATGTCAACTTGATATGTTTTGATTGGTCATACACATATTGTCATAAACTTAAAAGAGTTGAAGGGACAAAGTTTATGTTATCGGTAAAACATAAAAGTGCTGACTACACCAAGTGACAGTAAACATTGACAAACAATGCACACCGACGGATAGTAGTAACCAAGAAACCGTTATCGAGTAAGTGACACCAAGAAGTTCACAGTGTATACCGAGCACCGCAGTAACCAAGAAAGTGGTTATCGAGAAAGAGCTATTTACCGAGCATAACTGGAGTGGTCACCGAGCTAACTGAAGTTGATCACCGATCAGAACTGATGTTAAAGAATTAAAAAACACTTAGTTGGTAGGAGCTATATTTAGTTTGACTAATTGATTGCTTTATTATTAACGATCGATGAAACTAAAGAAAGGCAAGAAATTTAAAGCATGTTTTATTCATAGATAACATGCAGAGATTTGTGGAATAAAACTGAAGGAGAGATTTATAGATTAAAGCAAGAATGCCAAGTTTTACGAATCAAGAAGTGATTTACGATGAAAACAAGGAGATTGAATGACTAAATCATGTCTATATAAAGAGACAAGTAATTCATTATGAAAAGAGGAACGCTAAATATAATTTTGGTGAAGATAGAAGTCTTCATGCAGATCTGATCATATAGGCTGAAGAATAGAGCCAAGGAATTTTGTAGACACCGAGCAACAGAGAACAAAGCATGCACCGAGCAGAACAAAAAAAAGAAGGGAGCAAAGGAACTGAAGAGCATATTGATCAGAGAGGTATTATTGGACTAACAATAGATCTGAATATCTACAAGATAAAGTTTTATTTTGAACAGATCATTTATTGTTTTAGTTTAACCATTGATTTAGAAAATCACTTAACTGAGTGGGATTTAACCGTCCTTATTGTATTGAGATACTCAAGAGTATCAAAAGGTTTTCTTGTTGACATCATAATGAGTGCTAGGTCAAAAGACAAACTGTTAGTTTTGAATCCTCTAACAAGGTTGCACTTAACAGTGTGTTTGTAACCTTTAACAGGGTTGGCTCTTCACTGAGCTCACTTCAGAAGAGTGAAAATTTTGGGTTACCGGTCCCAAGTGCTTTTTACCTTAAAAGGGTTTCCACATTAAAAATCCATGTTTCAAATGTGTATTTCTTTCATTGCATTGATAGTTTACTTTACACATTGCTAAAACTGGATTGGTCGGTAAACACTAAGTTTAATTGTTGCTACTCGGTAAAGGCTAGAAAAGATAAACAATATACCTAACCGAGCAGTATATATTTGTTAAAATTATTTAAGGCATACATCTTGATGGATTGAAAGATAACTAGAGGATATTATATTTGAGATATAAGTTTTGGTTAGATTATTGGAATTATTTTTAAGGCCATTGATTCAGCGCCC